>JARHVA010008268.1:240000-252500 GCA_037957365.1 Torreya grandis | reverse complement strand
TCCTTAGTTTTACCTTATGGTTTCCTTGCAATTGTCATTAGGGTGGCTGAAAGGAACATGAAAACAAATACATTTCATTGCTTGATATCACATCGTGATCACGGTGAGGTTAGTCAAACATATGGAACAAGAAATTACACTTCATGACATATGATGGATGCATTCTAATGCTTGTCTCTGCTTTAATTTTTAATAGATAAACTTAAACTAAGATAACATTTGATAATGGATAAATTATAATATTAAGATGTTATGTTGTGATAGTTTGATATTGCATACTTTTTTAGATGAGTATTAATTCTTATTAGGATGTGTTTAATTTGTTGGATTACATGTGAAATATGGAATTCTTGAAATGGAGTAAATAGATGTTTTATTGCTATGCTAAGGGTCTTAATGAATCTTATTTATCTTATTAATTAAGGGAATGAGCAAGGACTTGATCTTTGTATTTCCTTTTCCTTACATTTAAATAAATTAAAAAAGATAAATATAACATGAAATGATTATTCTATTTAACGCGCGGGTCCATCCCTTATAGAATTTAAATTGAAAATAAATATTTGATCACTAATAATAAATCAACCTATAATTAATAAATGAATAAAAATACTTAAACTTTAGTTTTTTCTAATAAAATTAAATACTAACAATGTTGACCTCAAAATATGCATCTTCTATAATAAAAATTAAATGAACAGTTTAGCCTATGTAAACTTTAGACAGGGTATTATTGACTATATTAGTTTTAATATTAAGCTTCAACCGATAATATTTTGGTTGTGCTATTATTAATTGCGCACATGAATATTGTGTATATCACTAGTATCTATCAAGCTCCAATTTTTTTTAAAGATATTTGATAATAAAATCACAAATGAGAAATTCACATTCACATTTTGAAAATATAATAGTCATGTGATAAAAGGATGATTGGAAAAATAAGAAGGCATTCTTTTTTAAATTCATGAAATATGTGGAAATATTTGAGTATATATATATTCTCTTTCAACTAATATAAGGAAGAAATTATTTTGATATAAGTATAATAAACTGAACGCTTTGTGCCATGTAGCGAGGGGGATTCAAACTCAAAGTTCTATCCCGCTCCAACGATCGTTTGCAGGATTTTTCTGGTCTGAAAGCATCTAGCATAGGATTTGACTGGAAAGACATCTCCGATTGTTGGGAAGAGGAGGCTGTTCAGTTTGCTAAAATAACAGAAGCATAAGTAAGGTCCTATTTGGATTCCAACATCAACGGCTGCGGAGGAAATTGTCAATCTCATTTTCTGAGTTTGGATTCGGGCTGCTGTGAGGGTTCCGAAACCCTGAGTCGTCCAAGGTGCCGAGCAGGGTGTCTCTTGAGCCTCTTGGGTCTGTGGGAAAGGCCAAAGTTGTTTCCTTCTCCCAGCCCTCTGTGCTTGCACCGCCGATAGGTTTAAATTAGTCTTCCATGAAGTTAATGGACCTGTCTCTGCCAGCGGGGATGTTACGATATGGACTTGGAAGTTAGTTGCATGTGTTTACTTAAAAAATATGTGTCATCTCCAATTTCGCACTCTAATCTTGTCAAATGGGTTATAACAGTGTGGAGTTCTTTTGAAGCTCTTTCATCCATGCTTCTCAGTTATGGATTCTTTTAAGTTGTGGTCCGTTGTACTGTTGATCGGGATTTTAGGTGTATTATGGGCCCATGGTTCTTCGATAGATTTGGGATATTTATGTGCCCCTAATCTTTCATCTTTGATTCTAAAAAGGAGATGATTTTTGTTGATACTTTATGGATCATATTGTGCAATATTATGTTAATTTTGAAAACAAAAACAAAAAACAAACACATTAAAATGTTGGTTAACTAGGTGGGTTCATTTGTAAGATAAGATGAAAGATCTTCTAGTAAAAGGTTTGTGAGAGCTTGTGAAAAATTGGCTCTGTCCAAGCTTCTTTGTCACTTCATCAAGATTTCTTCCTTTCAAGATTTGTGGGTTAAGTTTAGCAACTTCAAAGGGCTTCCTTTCACATGTTCTCATTTTAACTTTATCAATCATCATGCTGTTGGGTGTTTTTCAAAGAATTTTCATTCAAAGTTGGTGTAGAGGGAAAAATAAGGAGCTTTAGATCAAGACATTCTCTAGCACAACCAAGGCATATTCTATCATCTTTCTAGGTTGCTTCCCCATATGTCTAAAGGTTTATCCCCTTCAAAAAATGACCTTATGAGGGTGGGGCCTAACCCTATTGGATCTTCAAATCCTTCCCCAATTTTGGTGAATGAAGCTACCCTGCCCTTTCTCTAATTTTGAAGCTCAAAGCTCCAATGGGATCATCAGTCATAAGAAAGGAAGGAAAATAGAGGTTGAAAGACTTAGTTTAGATGATGCTGAAATGGTAAACGATGGCTTTCAATGGATAATGGAAGGTCTACTCTCTCGTTAAGGAAAAAAAGACCCAGCCATTGGTTAATTGTCCATTTCTTTTTTTTTGTTTTGTTGTTTGCTTTTTGGCAACTTTGGATTCAATTGTGTTGTGTTGAACCTTAGGATTGTTCCTTCTTTTTGGCAATATATATGGCCATCCTTTGTCTGATTTTTAGTTGATATCTAGTAGAAGATTGCATGGTTTACTATCAATTGGCATATTTTCGGTAGTTGATTGTATATGTTGTCTTCTTTGATCGCTATAGCCTTGTCAATTTTGGGAATCCTTTAGAATTTAATGTTTTATCTAATTCAAGAAATGGTTTTTATATTTTCTGTATCAAATTGTGCGACCTCATCAAAAACCTCTTATTCACTTTTACCCCCTCCTCCCAAAAATAAAAAAGATATAACAAATTAGAACCATTTTCTTTTACTCACATTTCTCTTTTGAAAAATAAAATTTATAATAAATAAATTTAAATAATTTAATATTGCACCTCTCTTTTAATAGATGAACTTTTTCCATTCGGCCAGTGATGGATGAAAACAAAGTGATACCTTCTTTTGAAAAACAAATAACATACAATAAAGGAAGACGTTTAGCTTATATGTGAATGTACATATAATACATTCTTATATATGATTATTTTCCTCTTTTGGATCAATAATTTTAAGCTTATATACAACAAATTGGATGACGACCATGAAACATGTTAATGGCATTTTCATCATAGACCATATTAAATATATTTTTGGTCTCTAGTTCTTTATTTTTCCCACTATAAATATCTACAAATTGTGGGATCCCACAACATCATAAAACTACTCTCAACTATCGCGGCCATGTGACCACAAGAAACCTAACTCTATGCTCTATTCGAGCGTAGTGCAATCCCTTCCAATACACTGTAATTATTTTATAGTTCCACGGGCATGTGAATAAAGTATTAAGTTTGGAAGTGGCCACTCCATTTAGTTGAGATGATAGAGGGACCCTAGTGACTCGATATAAACGTAGTGCCGCAACCTTTTGTGAATCATGTGAATGCATCCAACAATGTGGAACCATACTATTATGTATTTTGACTAAATTTTGGGTCACGTATGCAAGTAGCAATACATACAATAAGATGTTGAGGCCACATTAATTATTTTGTAATCATGGAAATTATATTATAAATATTAAATGACTGGTCCAGATTAATCATGTTAAAGAGAATATGGCCGCATATTCTCCCTAAATTGTATCAAACACATCACCGTTAGTTACATTGATATAGAGGGACTCGGAATTTGGGTTGAGTCTTTGGACTCATTGTATGATGAATTCCAATTTAAATTTAGATTATGTTTATTAAATTAACTTGGGACCACATAAATTTATTGTATTTAATTTAGTAGGACCACTTTCATGTAATCATCTTCAAATAATATGAGGTGGTTATAGTAGCATTAAAAAATAATTAAAAAGAATTGGTGATTATTTTTCATGATGTTTTAGTCACATTGTTACATTTACAATATGGTTAACTGTTTAGTGATTGTAATAATAGTATGAAGATTAAATAAGAAGTGTGGTCTAGTTGTATATCAGTTTCTGGCATAGGTGATGTACGATTACTTTCATTCGTAGTATATTAATTTGTATTTAAAAATGTTTCTAAGTAATATAAATTCAATCCTAACAAAAAATTATAACAATTTCATAATGTTCAAATGGAAATTTGGATTTTGATGTAATTTGTATATGATCAGCGTTTACTGCTGTGGCCTACACCACCATTACTGTTAACATATATTTCTGTATAACTGCAAATTAAAAAATAACAATCTGAGTTCATTTTCTAAAACATTTTAGGTATATATGTGTTTATATATTTATAATGATTATTTGTTATAATATTTATAATAAAATATAATAAATATAAATCTTCTACTTATTTTATTCTATATTTAATGTTAGTTTACAATTCCATGTCGTAAGGAAACTTGAGTGCATAGAATCCCCGAAATTGAAAGAGAACCCACGATGCATATTAAGATTTAGATCAAAGATTAGGCACCCATACACCTGGATATTGCATCCTAGAGTGACTGTAACCGATTAGGAAAGAGATTTGAGGCGGTGTAAAAAGTGGGCAGAAAGCATGGAACAACTACGCGTATTCAATAGGAAAAATTCCTAAATATGTACAGACATCAAAATAGTACTTAAGCATAAGGTGATATATATATTATATATATAATCGACCTACACAAAAGCATTGACATTATGTCATGGGTGGTAGGGAACTCTTTACTGTTGTGTATGTCTAGTGGGTTTCTCCATTTTGTCACATTTGGTCATGTTCCGCACCTGCCTCTTCTAATCTTACAACGCATCTCCTATATGTACTCATAAAAATTTAAATGCTTAAGTAGTTTACCATTTACCATTAACTGCAGTAAGTCCTTTGTTTCTAGAAAAATATTGTGGTTAATGGCATGTTATACAAAGTACACTACTTTGGCATGTGTCACGTCAAACAACGGATAGGACGATGTAGGTGTGTCAGTTTCAGAGGAGGCCTGGCTATATTACAGATCTTAATGCCCAAACATAATCAGTAGTTATTTTGTTGGAGCATATTAGATACAATGTCGAAGTTTTGGTGGAATAAAGTATATATTGTACAATGTATATTTTTTTTAATTATTAATTTATTTTTTGATTGAAATTCTATTTTTATATAGATTAGGTGTACAAAATGATTTTTCATTTTAGTGCGAAAGATCTAAGAGTATTCATTCTACCAAATTGATTCAAAGCATAAATTATACTTCATCTTTTTTTAATATTTTTTAAAATTTATATTTTGTTGAATAATTATGCATCACCTTTTAAACCATCATTTTTACCGTTAAACTACAACCTATTTAATCGATCATTAATTTACACTTACAAAATGACCTAAACTAAAAACCCAATCATTATACCAACAATGAATGCCGATAATAAAACACCTAATTTTCATACTCGAAATGAAAGTCTCATACTAACGACTGAATTCTGCTCCACCTCCCTATAATAAATAGGGACCTCATACCACAAACATAAGACCTCCACTCTCAATAACAACCTTGAACTGAACATCCATATAAATGAAAATATTGCATACATGTGTGTAAGTATAAAAGGTTCTCTCTCTTTTTTCTTTTTCTTTTTTGTTTTTAAATTTATTTATTTATTTGTTAATACTTATTTTAGGTTGTATTTTGGTTGTGTGTATGGTGGCCTGGTAAACATCGATCCATGATATAAAAGTAATATTTTTTTCTTTATTAACAAAAATTTGCAGGAAATATAGAAACTATATTAATTCGGGATAAGTGACGTGAAGTTTTGATCTATTATGAGTTTAATTTTCAATGAAGAAAATAATGCTTGTGCAATAATAGCTAAAATAATGTTGAATAAGAACAATGAAGTTAAAAAATATGTTTCATGTGTAAAAGAAAGAAAATGCATTAGAATTGGAAAAAGATGTGCTTAATAATATTTCAAATATATTTTTAATGGACTTCTAAATTGCTCTCGCTAATTTACTTGTATTTTCTACATTGATTAATAGATACTTTTCTATTATAAATAGTGTTTTCAAATCTTATATATATTTTTTTATTAATTTTTAAAAAAAATGGAAATGTGAGATTCTTTTTTTTTTAAAAGAATTTTTTAATGTTTAACTTTGAATTTTATAACATTTTGTTTTCCTATAATAAATTTAGGTCAAAATTTTTGAGAAATAGCTATAAGAGATGAAAATATATCAAAGGAAGGATATAGTAATTTTATAAGGAGGTATACATGTTTGTATCAATAGATTTTGAGTACATATATAGGGTTTTCTAGAAGATGAAGTGTTTTAGTGGGCATTTTATTTATTTTGTTATTTACTTTTTATCATAAATATTATTTAAATGTATAATAAAATCTATTATTGATCAATATATAGTTTATATTTTGTTAATTTCATGTTTATAGGCTTAGACTATATTTGTAACATATGTAATTGTTAGTTTCGATGAGTTATTTTTGATTTCTTTAATAGTTAATAAGTTGACATAAATTATCAAGTTTCTTTATGATAGAATTGTGATCTCATAGCCAACATCTCCAATGGCCATGTCAGTCCAGTAAGTGCTTTTCAAAGTCTTAAATTATTATTCATGGTGAGTGAAGCGGTTTCACATATCTATGATTTTCCCAATTGAATGCTTGAATCTATTTTATCAAAATATATGTGCATGTGTTTCCATTCACAAGATGAATTTTTCATAATATAATGTTTAGCTTCTTGTAGACTCGAGTCATTTTTATTCACTACTTGTGTAGGGACAAAAATTTCATAATAGAATGTTTATCTTTTTTCTTAAATGTGTTTATCTCCATTTATTTTTATTGGGACCTACATGTTGGTTTCAAATATACAACTCATTTCTATGTTTTAGGGATATGCACTTCTCAATTCATGTATTCACTTCCTATTGAGGTGCCCAATATTTTCTCCTTCCATAGAATAAACTTATGTATAATGAAAATGATACTATTAAGGACAATATTTCTTACTTCAATATATTAATTTGGACTAAAAAATGTTTTTGAGCAATATAAATTCATTTTTGACAAGAAAAATTGTAACAATTTTATAATATTTGAATGGAATTTATCAACAATTTTTTAATTTTCTGGTTGATAGTAAACTTTGAATAAAGGTTATAAACTAGGTCCAATGGAAATCTTTTTTCTTGACTTAAATTTTCATGAATTAATTTTCTATAATGATTATTACATTTAATCTATACATTTTATAACAATATTTAATCTATTAGTACCTACTATAGGCTTGGTACTATTGTTTTGGTCAAAGGCACTTAATCTACGTTGAAACTTATTTTAGGGAAATATATTTCATATTTTTGTAAACCAACAATAACAATAGCATACAATTGTTTTATCATGATAAAAAACAATTAATGTGGCTTCCTAGAACAAACATTCATAAACTTTGAAATATGTTTTCATTTAATATTGTGATTGGTGTATTTAAATTTTTATATTTATATGTATTTAATTTTTTAGATTTATGTGTAATGAAAACGACAGTGTCAATAAGAACAAATATAAAATAACTCATGAAACTACTGAAAAACAAATTTAGATATTCATTTTATTTTGTAGCAGGTAAAAAATGCTAGGAAAACATGAAATATATTTCCCTGGCACAGATTTCAACTTAGATTAATTTCCTTTAGACAAAACAATAGTGCACAATCTATATCTACTACTTGGATTTGTCTGCTCTTAAGAAACGAAGCTTGTCAGTTTTCTTCATTTTGCCACCTAAGGTAGAAGCTATGACAATTGTATGCTTTTCTATCACCAACGCCTACAATTGACTACTAATCGACGTAGGTGGGAAATTCAAATATAGTTTCATATTTGTGAAAATGTTTTGCTTTCTATCTAATGTATATCTTTAGTAGTTGGTTAAATTCAAATTCAAACCAATTATTTAAAAGATTATATTTTATCTGTATAGAGAATATTATTTGTATTTTGAGTAAATAGTTTCATCACATTAGTAAATTTTGCTTAAAGTCGAGCATATTTATAAAAAAATATAAGTATTCTATAATATGAAATTTTCACGCCTGCACTTGTAGTGAATAAAAATGACCGAAGTCTACATTTGAATGGGTATGATCTAGAGCAAACACAGGACAATAGTAATAGCTATTATGCACGATAAATAATATCAATCACTGTTAATTTTAGGGACCAAGGAAATGGCATTGCAGGAAATGATAAAGAAGTTTAATATGACTACTAAATATCTCATTTAACATAGTTTACAACTCTAAAATTATTGTCTAATCTTGTTACAAATTGAACCTGCTCTTTTGAAATTTATCTCTGACCTAGTCATTGAAGAAAAAAAATATTTCCCTTCTAGAAGATGGATCTACCGGGTACTATACAGTATCAATTGCACCAATTTCTAAAGTAAACTTAGTAGTATAATCAATTCAATAAAAGTACAAAATATTCAAACTTAAATTAATGCTTTCTTTTTTTATTACATATGATCAATTGAACAATTTTACTTCAGTGTCATTCATGCCATTTTCTATTCATGCCATTTGCTACTTAAATTTCGACTTTGAGAATGACTTTGCTATTTATTGAAGACTATCGCATATGCCATGGGACTTGGAAAGACTCTTAGTCTAAAATCTCAGTCACCTTGTGCACTATTGGTACAGTTCACAACATCGATTTAATTTTTGTATTCATTGCAATATTGAATACAAAAGTGATTATGCTTACAATAGGAAATACATTTCATGAAACACTACATATTTCTATGCACTTGTTTTTATCTTATGTTTTGACACTAGAGCGCTATGCAAATTTAACAATGCTTAAATGGAAAGAGCCTCCAAGTCGTCATTGCACACAACAACAGACAAGCATTGAAAAATGCATTTGAAAAAAAACTTAAATTATGTATTACCTGTTTTTATTTCATTTTGAGGAGATAATTATTATAATTGATTAACAACATTTCATAATGGTTCTTGAAATTCTATTTTTTCATGGCAAACTACACTCTATTACTTCTACTACCAGTTGCCTGCTCTTGCAGAATGGTATTTCTGATTTATGTTCAAATAAGATTTACCCTTGAGATTGTAGCAATGCTAGTTATCATGATAAAATTTATGTTTTTCCACTTCAGGAAGAAACAAAGAGAGATGCATGCTATTTCATGCTGCTAAAAGATGACGGGTACTTATGCCGCAACATGCCCCTTGTTTTATATATAACAAAAATTTTGTTATATATTAGAGGGCACTCTATTGGATATTATTAATAAGTAAACCAAAAACCTAATTGCTTATAATGACATTAAATTGTGACCACATGATGTGCGTGTGTATATGATTAAGGAAACTTGTTAAGTGGGTAATCTAATTAAGGTTATTTATTTATATTAATTTGTGACCGGTAGCTTAACAGGGATTTCATATCCGAAAATCACTCTATGGGTATTTCATAGAACTATAATAGCTCTAATTTTGTTTCTACGGTGGGCACAAGATGATATGTAGGCAAACTGGGAGGTGGGCACAAGTGCATTAGAAGACAAACCTTAGGGTGTTGTGAAGTTGAAAGGTGTAATTTTTGTAGGCTTTGTAATGACATGGAAAGAATTTTATAGGGTGGAACTATAACTCACATGTCCCAAGATCCTAACTTAGCACATGCTTGAGATGAATTAGACCAAATCAGTAACTCATCTATTGTAATCCAACAAAATCAAATATGGATGAAGGCAAAATGTTGTTGAGTATTTATTTTAACTTTTTTGGAAATGTTTTTTTTTAAAATGGGCTCACTTTTTTTTTAAAAGAGAAAATAGTGTTTATTAAAAGAAATATTTTGTTTTTAGTTTTCAATTATCATGAAAGGGCTATATGAAATTAATGTTTCTATGTAAATATGGTTTAAATAATCTAATTTTTATTAGGAAATTATAGATATATTTTTTTCAAAATAAGGTTTGTAGTGGAAAATATTTTTAAATAGTTATGTATTAATTCAGGATAAGTGCAGAGAATTGGGGGGCTAAAATGGGGTCTTAAGTAGACATGTTTTTTCTGAAAAACATGATTTTTCAATTTATACCAATTATTTGAGATATCTACAGTCACAATTTGAAGATGTTATAGGAAGATAAATTGTAGCATTTCGAGTCTAGTTTCAAAAATACTATTTTTTTAAAATGGTTAAGTATAAATAGCTCAAACATCAAAATTTCGAAGAGGTGGTACTATATATATATATATATATATATATATATATATATATATATATATATATATATATATATATATATATATATATATATATATATATATATATATAAGATAGTTATTTGTGCTCCCCACCATTTTTTAGCATCATTTGATTTTTATTTAAACCCATTGGTAGAAAGATAAATAAGATTATCTAATTTACAACCTATATTTTTTTAAAAAAATATTAATGAATATATTTTTTTACTAATTTCACAAGTTAGTATACCCTGAAATATGATAAAAAAATATATAGTCGATTGTGCACCCACCCTAACTACCACAAAAATATCAAAAATTAGATTTTTTTTAATCTATATAGAATTAGGTCTAGTTTGCAACCATATGTTTTTTCTTGGTTTGGATCATCGAATCAAAAGATACATAAACAAAGATGAACATGAAAAATCATGGCATATAGCACTACAAAAAAGTATACTTAGTCAATAAATATAAATAACAACCTTAAAGCAATAAAAATATTAAAAAAAAAACATATATTTAGAAAGAGGAGACATGGTTGATGCTGTAGTACTATTTTCAAGGAAATTTTTTATAAAATGGATAGTATCTAGCATGGGCAAACTTGCATTTTGTTTTTTTTGGTAGAAAACATGCATTCGATTATGTGTGTTGTATGCCTAAGGCTCAGGAATACAAACCATTCTCTATCCTTAAGGCATGTGCTGAAATGTCATGATAAGTAACTGCCTACAAAGAATTATCACATACACATAATTATCGTATACGCAAAACTTCCAACTTAGGGATTAGGGCTTAATGTATATAGGGTTTAGGTTTTAGGGTATAAGGCCCAATAAAAAAACAATAGGGAATAAAATATTTTTTTTTCATTGGGGGTAAAATTATTTTTATAGATTTTTAAGAGTTTACAATTTATGGTTTAGTATTTTGGGCTTAGATTTTAGTGATTAGGGCATATGATTTATGTTTTAGGGTACATAAGGTTTAATCACAAAGAAAATTGGGGACAAATCAAACTTCTTAAACTTATTTTTGACTAAATAATGTCATTTTGGACTCAATTGGCCTCTACATCACCATCGATTAAGCAAATTAGTCAATTGGGGCAATCAGTGATGCGATCTGGGCCAAATTGAGCCCTACAAAAATAATTGAACATTATTATAAATGTTGTTAATTATGGATAAATCATTTGGTTTAGGGTTTACAATTTATGGATTATTGTTTAAAGATTAGAGTTTCATATATATACGAGATAGGGTTTAGATTCCAATTGTGAAGGTAATTGAGGATAATTTAAGCTAATTAGACCTAGATTTGAGACCACAATGTGTTTTGGGCATAGGTTTTATGTTTTAAGATGTAGTACATCTAATTTCAAAGGTAATTAGGGCCAATTTGAGCTCTTTGAACCTATTTATGACTATAGAATGTGATTTTAGGCTCAATTGGCCCCTATGTCACCATAGATTTAGTGAATTAGTCAATTGGGGCAATGAGTGATGTGATTTGGGCCAAATTGAGCCCTATGAACCTAATTGTTACTGTAAAAATTGTTAATTACATAAATAAATCATTTGTCTTAGGGATTAGAGTTTTAGGTATATGCGATATCTAGGGTTTATGGTTTAGAGTCTAATTGTGAAGGTAACTAAGGACAAGTTGAGTTGATTCAACCCATTTGTGATCATAATCTATTTTTGGGCATAGGGTTAATGTTTTAGGGTGAATAAGGTCTAATCACAAAGAAAATTGAGATTAATTTAATCTCCGTAAACCTATTTGTGACTATATAATGTGATTTTGGGCTTTATTGTCCCCCAGGTCATCATAGATTGAGTAAATTAGTCAATTGGGACAATGAGTGATGCAACTTAGGCCAAATTGATCCTTATCAACTTAATTATTACTATAAAGGATGTTAATTGCATGTTTTAGTCATTTTTTTAGGGTTTATATTTTAATGTTTAGGGATTAGAGTTTCAGGTATATGTGAGATAGGGTTTAGGGTTTAGAGTCCAATCGTGAAGGTAATTGAAGATAATTTGAGTGGATTAGACCTATTTGTGACCATAATGTTGTTTTGGGCTTACGGTTAGTGTTTTAAGGTGAATACAGTCTAATCATAAAGGAAATTAAGATTAATTTAAGCTCTTTGAACCTATTTATGACTACAAAATGTGATTTTAGG
>JARHVA010008268.1:210000-235000 GCA_037957365.1 Torreya grandis | reverse complement strand
GTTTGCATAGATAATTATTTTATGCGTTAGTTATTTACACAAGTATAGAGGATAATTACAAAATCCACATCCATATTTACAATTAAACATTATGTAATATATAGCTAGATCATGTAACTCAAAGACTTACAATGCAGATGAGATTGCAACAACAACACCTAAATTTATTCCCTCCCTAATAGGCAATAAAGTGTTTTCTATGGTCATCAACTAAACACAAAAAAATATCATCATCATCGGTCACTTCAAAATGCACATACGTGTGTACATGCGTGCACATGCACACACATGCGCACGTGCACGCACACGCACGCACGCACACGCACGCACACACACACACACACACACACACACACACACACACACACACACACACACACACACACACACACACACACACACACACACACACACACACACACACACACACACACACACACACACACACACACACACACACACACACACACACACACACACAATAGATATGTATAATGAATAATAAAATTAATTAACTATTATAAATTACCTCTATATAGGTATAAATTGTAGGTGCACTCTAAGTAACACATGTGCTCATCTAGACTCCACAAACCTAATGCAACACAAAAATAGTTCATATACATCTAATTAACTTTTGAATTATAAAAACGTTTTAAATCTAAAAATTATGACATTTATTTTTAATAATTAAAATATTAAGCATACCTAGGAAGTGTTGGGTAAGGTGATCGAATAAAATTTAGATGGATAAAACATATAAATATCCATATCATATAGGCCCATGGAAAGTAAACTATTATTTAGATTGTATGAAATTATCCTCATCCTCATCAAGTTCAATGCATAAAGTGCCACATGATTTGCATATGTTAGCTCATCAGGTAGTAGTGCTAGATAAATCCTCACCACATCCACCCTCCCTAGGAGGAGCATGAAAAACTTTACTCATATGCTAGATGAGGGTGTCAGTAAGTTTCATAAGTGTATTCAAGGTATCAATATCTACATTCTCCTTGACTATAGAGGGTAGTGTCTTAGGAGTGTGGGGTTCATCAACATGTGTTCTTATTAGCTGATTAGGTGCACATTATACCCCTAGCCTATCCTATGTAGAACCCTTTCCCCTACCATGGAACTTTGATAAATCAAAATAATTTAGGATTTCATTCAACATAAACTCAAAATAAAATTTTCTCTAAAAATACAGTGGGACCTCATTATTTTTTCAAGGTGGGTGACCAAAGACCATGCACCAATGGATTCAAATCTATTTGGATGTCACATCCAATGGTACACCAATATTCCCATCAATGAACAGGGCACAAATTTGGGATTTGGTTATGTGTTTATCTTTCATATAAGCTACAAAAAATTTGCTGGAATAGAATGTCCTAAATCTATTTATATAGTCATCCCACTTATTAATTTGACCTGTGAATGACTCAACTTGATAAAATAATATTTGTAGTGTTTTTTCTAGGTAAATTTAGTGGGGCATATTTGAGTGTGGATCCCTTAATGACCTAATTATAGTCTTAGGTTTGAGCTTATTTTCTATTATATGGCTTGATAAATCCTCTTGACTATCTTGGGGGCTTTATGAACTATAGGAGGGATAGGAGGGTTTTACAAGGGAGGAGGGTTAGAAGGGTTTTACATGTGAGGAGGGATTGAAGATTTATGAGGGATAGGAGAGTTTTGGGGGTCAAGTGCTAGCACATTAGCCACTACACATGAAAAATTATATACTAAAAAAATATAAAAATAAAAACAATTTCAAGAAAAATCCAACAAAATTGAAAAACTTAAGGACTAATTGCATTAAAACATGTTGGTTTACCTTTATTTCAATGTGGTATTGTCGAATTGAAGGATGGGTGGCTCCTAAATGTGAAATTTTGCTTGCTCAAACTTTTGTTCCAAAACACAAGTTTGGTCTTGCTTCTTTTGCTCATGATTTCTATTGTGTGAAATGCCAAATGATTTGTCTTTCACATTTTTTTAATTTTATTTTATAAAAACCATATATGTGGTTTTTACGTGTACATGGTTTAACCTCAGCAACCACCAAGGCTAAGTTAAAGAATTGCATATCTGATTCTAATAATTGCATGAACAAAACAATTATTATGGGTAAAATAAGAATTATGTCCACTTTTAGGCCCCCCAACTTCATTCATACATCCTCTATTGACTTAATTTATTCACCTCTTACTTTACAAATATATGACACATGTTATAATAAGGAAAAACCAAATATATCCATTACTCAAAATTGAATATGGTCTATCATTTAATTATACTTTAATTATTATATACTTTAATTTGATATTCAAAATTAAAAAAAAAATGGAAAAAAGTTTAGTATCACACCTTAGATTAATTTTTATTCAGATGGAATAGCTTTTCTTAGAATTGATTTAATGAATCCAGGGTTCACTCCCTCCTTCAAGATGGAATAAGCCAATTGTTTCAAAATATTAGCCATACTAAATCTCTTAACATATTCAACCAATTTATATTTATTTATTACACCCCTTTTATTAATTTAATATTTAATCTTTTAGAAGATATTTTAAAGTTAACTTGAATAAAATTTTCAATCTAAAGATTGAACAAAACACCATAGCCAACATCTAAAAAATGTCACCCTACCAAAGATGACTATTAATAACTATTAGTTTCAATTACTACTTTATATTTACCATAAAATGTTTCTATCACATCATTCAAACAACCATAATTTTATTGTGCAATATCATGCACCTATTAAACATGTTGTAGGTCTCCTGAAGAACAAATGCAAAAAGATAAAAAGAAAAAATGGATACAAAATGATATTTTGGAGAAAGTAAGATTCCAATAGATAAATTAGAACAAAATAAGATTAAAAATTAAAAATATGTAAAATAAATACTACCATAAGAACAAATTTCAAAGAACTAGAATCCATATTTATCAAAACAAATATCATAAAAATCTAAAAATCAAGATATTACTATTAAATATAATGGCACAAATGTAATTGATAAGGATTCACAAGAACAAAATAAAAAATCAAAATATAAACAAGAGGAATTAAAAAAGAGAATATTTAAAGATAAGTAAGAAAGGCCTCCACAAGATAATGTCATAAATGTAGTTTTAAAAGAGGAAATTATAAAATTCTCTCCAAATCAAAGATCTGGCACTATCATTGCCCACATAGGTGGCAAGAAATTAATAAATGTCAAGATTATGGACTATCAAGAAATAAATTTAATTTATATGTCATTTTTTTTCTTCTCTTGGATATAAGCTTCAACACTTAGATGAAACAAAGGAATGAACATTAATTGGATGAATTTAATTAATAGTATTATTCACTTCCAAATAGTATCATCTTCTTTTCATTGTTATTTTTACAGTGCCATACCATATTGAGATTGGAATTTAATGGCTAAAATCAATAGGTTAAATGATTGATATAAACAAAAAATTCATTAAATTTGATAAGAAAGTCAAAGAAAAACTTAATTTTCTCTTAGTGTGTAGGAAAAGAAAACCATTTATTCAAATATTTAGGAAAACAATGGCCATTTACCATGGGTAATTCACTTACCACTGCTCAAGATTATTGTGATCATATTGAGATCATTGGATATCTTGGGAGTTTTCAAACATTCTTTAAACAAAAAATTAAAAAAAAATATATACTTATACATATATTCTAGTTTTTACATCTTATTCTTCCAAATACATGCCTTTGTGATGCCCTAGGATTTCCTTGAATGTTTAGCCTCTTTTCCCACCTAGTTTTCAACTCCAAGCAATTATTATCTCAAAATACACATAAGTCCTTCTCACAAAAGCAATGTTATTCATTATTTTTATATTCTGACTTGACTCGAACTCATCTTTCAACCTAGATGCTAACTTCTAACCTGGACAATAGCACCCAATTTATTTTTCCCTACTAGACATCCCTATATTTTATATTGATATGTCGGTAAATCACACTTCCTAAATATTAAGCCTTAATACTTCCAATAGTCATTTTTTATAGTCAATGCTAGTATGAAAAACAATATTGTTCATGCAAATATATACTTTCCAATCCATATTGCATGCACATATGACATTTTCAGCCAACTGCACATTTGCAAAAAATGAGAATGTATAGTCAAATAGTCTGCATGATATTACTATTCCTACATGCTTCTCAATAACATATTGGGGGCATATTATTCATATTTCACTTTTTCAATTTCTCCATTCACATAGTTATACTATAGACATATTGTAAGTTATTCATATCTCCTTTATCTTCTGTTATTTTATTACACCTTGTGTCATCTCAATTCATTTTTGTTATTTTTTAAAAATTTAAAATATAAAAAATTAATATAATTCAAAATAAAAATACTTTCAAAATATTAAAAAAATCAAAATAAGGTCTTTAACATGGTTAGCTATCTAGTATACATCTTTGCAATATGTTATTGATGTTAGGGTTAGTAGATAGCATATTCTATCTATATCACACATACATTTCACTGGTATACATGAGTGTCGTGCAGGACCTATAAATTATTTATTGGTTAAGGTGTTAGAATTTCATCTACCCATTATCCATTATAGGTTGGGGGATTTATATCCACAAGTGATAATATGTCAGTGGTATTGATCTACAACCACTATGTTGTTGAGCTTTATTTTATCTAAATGTCTTGATAACATTTATATATTACATAGTTTACATGATTATGTTATTTTATATGATATTATTGCATTAAATTTGTTATGGTTTAGACTATATTTATAGATGTATGTTTCATTGATTCTCCTTACTTAAATATAGTATATTAGATGTTATTTTTATATTATATTGGACCTTGGCCCTTGAATGCAAATAATTGAAAGATGAATCTCTATGAGATATTTAATGTTGTTTGTGACATTTGATCTTGTATTTTCCTTTATCCCTGTGTTTTTTTTTAGACATTTCAACATGTCCTTTTATTGCTCCTTGGCCCTATGTTTGGTTTACAACATTTGAACATGTCCTTGTCTTGGCCCAATGAGTGTGTGAAATTTGAACTTGTCCCTTTTATTCAAAATTATCCATACGTATCATTTGTTCAATATTTAACTTTATGACATGTGAATATGTCCCATGTATGAGGTCCTTAGCCCTGTCAGTTGACATCTTTCTCATTGTGCTTGTTGTGTTTGATTGTTAAACTTATTGATTTTTATAAGCATCATAATCTATATCATGCACTCCTAGCATTAGTTACTAATTATTATTTTTCACTCCTTAAACCTAATTTATACATTATATATGCCTTTCCTCTTAAGTTGAATACATACACATATCTTATAAATGCTATATTTTTCAGTGATACATCTACTATGCATATTACAAGTTAACTTTTATTTTAAGATGTGTGGATTTTTTTGAATACATTACCTCACCTCAAAATGGGGTTATTTCAATGATATTTTCAAGTATGAATCCTTTTTCTTCAAATATTTTCAAAATTTTATTTGTCACAACTATAGTTTCAGAAGTTACAAAGGGTGTCAAAAATCAGTTTGGCACAATCATAGTTTCAAAATTTGTAAAATGTTGCAAAAATTAATCATTGGCATATATCATGGGGGCATATATCATGCATATGCACTCCATTTTCAATTTAAATTTACATTTTTTGGGGACATGATACATATTCATGTTTATAACATTATTTAGATCCATGATATTATTGGTGTAAGTTTTTAATCTATTATATGGTTTTCTTAGACATATATATTTAGTTTTCTTATGTGTAACATTGAGGTCATACAGGTGTAATATTGAGTTCATTAATATGCACATACACATGTCCAAATTTTTACAAAATTTGTGGGTGAGGATAACCTTGACATTTACCCACCAAAATTGGCATTTTAAACATGGTACACACAATCCATTTGGCAATTGTCTTATGTCCACATTGCCTAATGTATGTAAATTTATGCATTTATTATACCTATAAATTTATCTCTCCTCTAAGATATGTTTGATAAATTATGAATATAATATTATAATAGTTATGATCTAGATTGATTTCAATCTCTATAATAGAGTTCTGATTCTATTTACTTTCACATTTGTAGTTCATGTGTTCAATTCTCTCCATTCAAATCTTGGATGATTCCATCATGTTATCAAATAAAAATTGATGACATCAACATCAATTTTTTTTTTTTTTTGTTTAAAATTTTTGTATATTTTATTTTTTATTATAACATGAATTGTTGAGAATATAAATTTTTAGATGTGTGTGTTCATCTATAGTCTTATTCTCTCCTAGGCCTTGGCATTTTCTTGTTTATTATTAGTTGAGTTTAGGTTATTTAGCATCCTTTTGACAAGAAAAGTATTGTCTTTTAGCCAATACATTTTCATGATTTTTATTTGATAATATATTTGGAATTCTCCTTGGATTCAACCACCATTTCATCTCCTTACATTGACATAGTGGAAGATGAAAGATGCAAGATCTGCAAGTTTTTTACAAATCCATTTTTTTTAATAAAAATGTCTTCATTTTTATATTATGTTAAAATGGCAAAAAATAACTCGTAATTTTTTATGGGTTTTGTTTGCCCCATTTAATATTTTTAGAAAAATTTTAAATTCTAAATTTCATTAAGAATGGAAAAGGTTATTGCAGCTTTACTAACTATTGTAATATTATAAACAAAAATTACATTATTGTGGGTAAATATGTTATCAAGAGTTTTTTAGTTATTATTATATAAATAAAATATTATTGTGTGATATTTTAAGGAAGTGAGAATATTTTTTTTATTTTTTGAACATTCCTTCTATTTTTCTTGATTAACATGGAGGGTGAGGTCTAGTTTGACAAGCGGTCAAACTAACTCACATGCAAAAATGAACTTTTTACTTATCCTTCCTTACTTGATCCACATTATGCACTTGTACTCTAATCGGTCACATTTTTAGTTAAGTCTGATGTCTAATTTTATGAGTGTGCATGGTCACTTATGTAACCATTACATAGATTACTAATTTGGGATGCATTTTTGGTTAAGTTTGACTTCCATTTTTTTATGAGTGTGCATAGTCATTTATGCCACTAATGCATAGATTTCACTCATTTTTATGCCAACCATATTCTTGTTGTGTGTATTATGTGATAGTAGATAGTACACTTTACCACACATTCAATAAACTCTACTAGCCATCCTGTTACTATGTGTATTACACGATGGTGGATACTAGATCAAACCATGCACTTTGATAACATTGGTTGTATTTGTGTAGTTTATTATGCTAGTATGTAGCTACATTTAACTATATTAGAGTGTAGATCTACTATGTAGTATTATTTTCACACTTTATGCACCATCTATTCTTATTACATTAGTTTAAGTTATGTGAACCAACCCTGCACTTGTGCTTTTGACTATATTTGGACTTACACAATCTCTTAATATTTTGGTGGGCTTTATTGTGGAAAAAAAATATTCTAATTGTATACACACTAAAAGTGTTGATTGTATACACACTTAAATATAAAATGTCAATTTTATATGTAATAAAGTTGTTGATTGTATGCACTAAAACTTAAAATGCCAAATTTATATAATCAAGGGGTTCTTTTTTATAGTTTTTAAAGGGTTACTTTTTCCCTATTTTCTCTATTGATCATTTAGTTTATATTTGCACTTCATCATGGATCACAACTTGGTTCTACTTCTCACTCTATTCAATTATCATGACTAGAATTCTAAAGTACAATTTTTCTAACAAGCAAAGGTTTACACATGATAATTATGAACATAAAATTGAACTATCATTTGATACAGACAAATTTAAGTAGTTTAATTTAGGTGTGATGCAACATATGTTTTTTTATGTTTTTCTATTTCTCTTGACTTACTTTTTAATATTGAATATTTAAAATCACTAAATCAGATCTAAAATCTTTTGAAAGGACTCTTTAGGAAGCAAGATATAATGAGAGGTCATGATCTAGATAATGAACCCTCTAGTTTGAGACCAGTAAGCTTTGATACTATACAAGAATTTTTCACTAACTTAAGTCACTTAGGTTGCAATTAAAATTATGTGGTATTGAAAATAATGATGATCAATTGATCCTATCTATTATTGATAAATTAGGTCTTAATTATTTAGTGTTTGTATCTACACTTTATGCTATAAAGAGTAGATTAAGAGATACATGGCATATGACATCCTTAGATGATTTTTTAAAACTAATTAACTTTAAAACAAGACAAGCTCATTCATATGGGTAATTTGAATTCAAACAAGTCTCATGCCTTGATAATGATTATGACAAATATAATACCTCAAATATTAAGGAAAAGAAACAAATCAAGAAGGAACAAGAGTAATGAAAGTGTAAATAATCAAATGTTAAGCTAAAAACATCATGTGAGTCCTCCTCTTCAGGTGGGAAACCCAATAAAGAGAGGATCACATGTGTCTACTATAGGATAACTTGGCATGATGAAACTAAATGTATAAAGAAATAAATTGACTAACTATTAAAGATGCTAGTGTCCTTGATTCAATCAAATAGATCTCATCAACACATGAGTCTTCAAAGGCAAAAGTAGTACTAAGGGGAAAGGAAAGGGAAAGGTAATTATTGCATTTTCATCTCAACCTTCCTTATCGGTTATTGATTCTATTGATTCACACCACATGGGTTTTTCATGAGACTTGTTCTCATCCTTAAAACCATGTTCTATGCCTTTTATTTTGATAATTGATGACACTTTTGTTTAATTTTGTGGGAGAGGTTTTTTTGAAGTGAGTGATGGGGCATTTCTAGATGTTCTATGTGTTCTTTTACTATTAAGAAATCACTTGTCAGTTTACCAAATCACCCACATTAGAGGAGGCAAGAAAGTTTAGTTAAGTCTAGATTCAATGATCATTAGGGACTTCCAAAATAATATTATAGTGTAAATTTGGAAAGAAAATAACCATTTTAGGTTTCAAAATTATTGAACTTTGTTCTTATCACCATTTTACTACACTACTCACTCATTCAGATGGGGTGATTAAACTATGGCATGAGTGACTCAGCCATCTAAACTATCACTATTTTGAACATATCAATCAATAAGATATGGTGACATGGTTGTCTTGTGTCCATTTACATGAGGGTGTTTTATAAATTTACATACTTGGTAAACATACTAAAGATAAATATAACAAAGGTAAATCATGGAGAGCCACTCAAATTTTAGAGCTAATTCATAGTGACATTTTTTAATCTATTTATGAAGCCTGTATTCAATAGGACTAGATACATGACTACCTTCATACATTATTTATATAGGTATACTTGGGTGTACTTTATTAAAAAAAATATGAGGTATTTGACCAAATTAAAGATTTCAAGGCTCTTCTTGATAAATGGTCAATGAAAACCATTAGGTTTTTGTACATAAATAATGGTGGTGAGAATCTCAATCATCACTTTAGTAGTACTAAACTTCAAAAGGTATTAATATTAAACAAAAAGTTCCATGTAGTCCTTAAAAGATTTCTATTTTAGAATGTAAGAATAGTTCTTTGAAGGAAATGAAAAACTTATGATACACTCCAAATCACTTGCATTAGAATACTAGGTAGAAGCCATTGATTTTTTGTGTTATATCTATAACCGTGTTCTTCAAAAAAAGTATGTAAAAGAATCACTCCTTTTTAATCTTGAAATGGTTATAATCCCACTATCAATCACTTCAAGGTCTTTATGTCTCTATCCATGGGTTGCATTCATAAGAAGAAACATAAGGCCATGGAACCTTGGATTAGGCTTTACATCTTTATTGGGTATGCATAATGTGTTTAGGGGTAAATGATTTTTAATCCTTCCATGCATGAGTTGATCAATGAGATGAGTGTGCACTTTCAGGAGGTTACTTCATACTCTACACTTGACACTTCTCCCTCTTCGTTAAAATCACTAGGATATGATGATAACGTAGATGCTTTAGATTATCTAGATTAGATACATGATATGAAGATTATTTTTATAGATTATATGATGAGATTGGTGATGGGTATTAACCGTATTTCATATAGATTTATGTTTTTAAAGTTGATGAATCTCCTCTTGACTCTTTGATTTCAAGTCCTATTTGGGCTATATAAACACTAAAAAGTGTAGGTGGTTAGGTTAGGGATATATTACATGTGTTCATAGTTTCAAGGTGTTCCACGTGTTTTCATTTCTTATTATTCTGATCCATATTAATTTTTTGAGGAAACTAGCATTCCTAAGTGGGATACATCTCTACATGAAGAGTATAATTCCTTGATAAGGAACCACACTTTGGATTTGGTATCCCATCCTAAGGAAAGGAAACTTTTTTGATGTATTTGGATATATTGAAAATAAATTTTAGTAGATAGGTTGGTGGATAAGTTCAAATCATGGTTTGTAGCAAAATGATTTTCATAAGTCACTATCATAGAGTATACTGAAACATTTGCACCATTCACCAAAGTAAACTCTATCTAACTCACTCTTTCTATTACCAAAACTCATCATTGGGATGTTCATTATATGGATGTGAAGAGTGCCTTTATTCATAGAGATCTTGAGGAAGAGTTATATATGTAGAAGCCATATGGTTTTGTGTAGGATTCTTCCTTAATGTGCAAACTTTTGAAATCTATATATGGCCTCAAATGGGACCATTAGGCTTGGTATACCAAGAAGGATTAATTCCTTCTCATAATTAGGTTCACTATATGCCATTATGATCTAAATTTATACATATTATGGAAGGATGATTCACTCTTTATATTGATTTTATATGTGGATGAACTATTGATCATAAGGAATTCATCCTCCATTGTAGCAATGAAAATTGTTTTTCATGATAGATTATCAATGACTAACTTGGGTTTGTTGAATTAATTCCATGATATTAATATTTAAAATTATAACTTAAGGATTACCATTGTACAATCCAAGTATGCTTTTGATTTACTTGCATAGTTTCACGTGGTTGAATGTAAGCCAAATCTAACTCCCTTTATTTCTAGAATCAAAATTTAGGCTAAGTGTTTTTCTCCATTGGTTGATGCTACCTTCTATTGACAACTTGTTAATATCATAATCTATTTGACTCACACTAGACCTGATATTTCATATACAATGGAAATGGTCTCCAAGTTTATATATACACCACATGAGCTGCATTGGAAAACATTCAAGCAGATTGTCCACTACATTCAGGTATTCATAGTTTTGGAATTCACTATAGAGTAGGCATTCATACAAACTTGATTGGATACACATATTCATATTAGGATGGGGATATTCATCATCATAAATATTCTTTAGGATATACTTTATCACTTCATTCGATTTGAATTAGCTAGTCTAGCAAGAAGCATAATGTTATTGTTTTATTATCTCCTAAGGCTAAATATAGAGGGGTTGTCAATGATACAATTGAATGTATTTGGCTTTAGGGGATTCTTACTAAGTTTGGTATATAGTTTAGGTGACCCAAAGTCATATTCTGTGACAACCAAAGCACCATCCATATCTAAAGTAATCTTGTCCAACATCAACAAACCAAACACATTGAGATACATATACACTTCATTCAAGAGGTCATTCATGGACATGTCATCAATCTTAGATTTTACCAGTCTAAAAAGTAGATAACTAATATCTTCACCATATTCTTCATTGAGATCAAGTATATTCATTTATAAGGTTTTCTTTGGGTATGAGTTACTCCAAAATCATCTTCTGGGTGGATTTCTAGTCCTCTATTCTTCTCTCTCTACTTTTGGGGGGAGTTTTTCTCTATTCTTATGGGGGAGATTTTTATATGTATTTGGGTAACATATCAGGCCTTGATTTTGGGACCCAATTATTATACCCACCTAATCTAGACTTAAGGGGGGTTTGTTGGTGTAGGTTTTTTGTACATCATAGGTTTTTTATACACATATATTTATCTTGCATAGGTTTAATATTGAGGTCATTAATATGCACATGTACTTGTCCAAATTGTAGTCAAATTGGCAGGTGAGGATACCCTTGACATTTACACGCCAAAATTGATAATTTTCACATGGTACACATAATCCATTTGGTAATTATTTTATGTTCATGTTGCTAAATGTATGTGACTTTATGACTCTCTTGTATTTATAAACTTTCTTCTCCTATAAGATATGTTTGATCAATTATGAATATAATATTATCATAGTTATGCTCTAGCTTAATTTCATTTTTTACAATAGAGTTCTACTTATGTTTGCTTCCACATTCATAGTTTGTGTTTTTTTATTCTCTCCATATAAATCTTGGATGATTCTAAATCCTTCATTCAATAGGACTAGATACATGCTTACCTTCATATATCATTCACTCTATTTTTAGTTTACCATTACATTTTGGGGGGAATAATATAAATTCATGTTCATAATAGTATTCAAATCCATGATACACAATGACAAACTCTAAATTTTAAAATTGGGCATGGTACTAATACATATCTACACATGTGTTACATTATCTAAGGATGTGGTAGGGGCATAGAAGACATACATTCTCTTTTGACCACACATTGAAGTTAAAATTGGATCAGAAACCATATGTAGTGGTTGATTTAGTTCACAGAGCATAGTGCATAACTTGGAGATTATTATGACTCTAATATTAGGTAAGAGAATCCATTATGGGTTCCAACCCATTTCACATCTTGGGGTTACAAAGACTATTTGTGTTAAATTTAGGTTTCAACATGCCTCAATGGGTTTCGATGTTATTCTATTAGAGTGGGTTTGACCACCCCCATTATTATCTAATGGTTCAACTAATGAACCATCTTTTCCCTATGGACACTTCCATCGATTATTTTTTCTTAATAATGATGTCGATGTCTAGATTAAATATTAACTCCTCTCTATAAATTCCATTTGTGCCTGTTAGGGTTCAGTTACACCTTTCAGATTCTATGTTTGGATCATTTACATAGGTTATAGTTATCAATATTTTCTATAAAACACTAGGTCTTTTGATTAGGTCATGTCACCTTGAAAAAATAAGGTTTAATGGGATCAAGTAAATTTGATTTGACCATAAGTACTCTTCTATTGATGAGTGCTTTCTACATAGCCAATACTCCAAGTATAACCTCAAACCGATGTAGTTATTCCCTTCAAGTGGGATTATGTGTGAGAAAATTATCATGGATTCTTCTTTGAATGCTTAAAAATTATAATATGATTGATCCTATTATTGATAGTGAAATAGGGAAGAATAGGGAAATATAACTCAATTTTGAAAATGATTAAATGTGAGGGCTTGCTTGGTATTTTGTATATGAATAATGAGTTGGATTTGATTTATATTTATACCACACCTTTTGAAAATATCTCATAGGATGGATAAGTAAGACTAAAATTCTAGCCCTTACATTTTGGGATATTTTAAAATTTGATGATTTGTAAGGCAACGACACTAGTGTCATATCTGAAACACTAACAACAATGTAAGTGTCATAACTTAGATGCTAGTATTCTACAAGATAAAAATATACTAATGATATATAACTGTATGTACAAGATGGAAATTAGGTTTTATTTAGAATTTATTCTATAGGTGATCTGTATCATTAGAATAATAAGCTCAGACCATAAAATTGGCAATTAAGCAAATTGAGGTGGTGAATAAGAGAATTTAAGTAGTGGGAAGGTCATGAACTAAAGGTTAGAGTATTTATTAGTATTTATCAAGTATATAAGGCTAATATACCATTAAAATTTTATATTTTAGTATATACATTCCCATCCCATTTAATCTAATAATGCATAAGGATGAAATCACTTGTTTAAATGAAATAAATGTGTACCTTAGTGTGTACAACAAACCTTGATTTTAATTGAGCCTTTTTTTGAATTTCATGTTTGTGTATGACCTATAATCAAGATCCTTTTAAATTATAAATCAGTACATATAGTCTTAAAATTAATTATTGAAATTCTTTAAAAGTAAGATGAGAAAGGAAGGAGTAAAATTATGTGTCAATGCAACCTATTTCCCCTTGGTACTTTGCTTTGGTAATGATTCTTCATTATTCAAGCATTGGAGATAAAGGTTCACAACTAAAACTTAGAGATATGAATAGGGGGACTGGAGGGTGTTCATTCCCCCAATATAGTGTAGGGATGAATTGTGATACGACCATTTATATTAATTAATATCAATCACATAACTCAATGTATATACAATCTATCCAAGGTTAAGTGGTATAACTATCTCAACTTGAAAAGGGGGACTAGTGCTAAGGCCATTTATGGCACTGAATCTTAGCTATACTACTCAAGGGAGCCACCTGCTATAGAAAAATAAAATATCAAATCGGTGCATCTTGGTGAAATATCAGTGCTTGTTGGTAAAATATCAATGCATCTTGGTAAATAATTTGAATATATATGTAATAATTTGTCTATTTTCATGGCATATGCACTTATAATTTATCTCAAGTTGAAGTATCTATCAAAATGTAACCTCTAATCTATAACTATGTATAATATATGTAAAAAAACATAAAAGACTCTATCCCAAATCTATGAAAATTAGTGTCAAATATATAATATTTTGACCCCAAATGTATATCTAAATCATGTAAATTGTGTCAAATTTTTCTAGTTCTATGAACTGTGTATGTTTAAATTCAGGTCTCTATGAAATGCCCCCACTGACATGACCCCATTTTTAGCTATAGGGAATGTAATTTGGTAGTCATATAGTGGTAGCATGTGTAAGTAATATCAATTAAACTTGAAGTGTGTAATTGTAAAAATACTTAAGATACATGATATGGATCGTGACAATTTATAGAAGTAAAAAGTAAAATCTCAAAAAATATGCAACACACAAGAGCACTCAATGTCATGAAAAAAGGAGTATAAGGATACCAAAAATAAGGGACATACTGAAATTCCATAAATGCAAAGGGGATGACATATTTAAATGTATGCAAACCAAGAAAATAACACATAGGGGCACTAGGGATAATAAACAAGGAACGTATTCAAATTTTCTAGAGTCAATAAAAGGTAGAAAATAATAAATACACTCAAGTAAGTCATGTGATGATGTGAATTAGTGAAACATAATCAATTAGCATAAGCATATCATACTATTCCCAACATATATGTGTTATTAAAATGCTTTATAGCATAGCATATCAAGTACATTGTGTAAGATGTAATCATGAGTATAGACATGTGTAAGGGTTAGTATATAAGCTCAACATGATAATGTAAATTTATTTTTAAACAATATAATATGTATCAATCATGAACAAGGAATCAAATGCCCCTAACATAGTGTCATGCAGGGAAAGGATAGGTCTAACATCTATATGTGTATGCCTCATGTATGTAATGTATGATTATATCAAACTCCATTACTCATGAAACATATTTATATAGAGATGAGATGATATGTTATCCACTTAACATAAAGTAAACAACATATATGTATAAAGTTAGTAAACATGCGTATGTTGAATATTTTTATATTTTTGCTTTATTTGAATGTTTTTTGTATTTTTTTAATATTTATTTTTAAAAAAATTAATTGATTAGCGTTGTTTGAGTAAATCATATTTGTCATGATCAGAGTGTTTTGATTGATATAGATATATAACATTGCCTTCTTCTCCCTTCACTTTCTCATTAGGTTCATTATCACCATGGAGTGGTAAGTGAACCAATCTTCCCTTGTGGGAAAATGAAATGCCCTGTTGATTTGAACAGATTTTAGATTCTATGTGATATAACCATAATTTTCCCAATGTAAATGGTTGTGAATATTTATGGGGCATGGCCCAAAACTTCATTTGGAAAACATTGGGACTAAAAGATATTAGTAATATTATGTCTCTCAAGGACTCTTTCCAATTTCCCTTATGATGTAAGTATTTGATATTATATCTAAGATTTGAAAAATGTCTTACATTATAGTGATTTTATTTTTCCACAGAACCAATATGGTTATTCTTAAAAGAAGCTCCACTCATGAATAGTGTGATTGCTAAATATTTTTGGTGAGGGTGTTTTTTCTTTGTACAATTGTAGGTGTATCTTGATGTGGTGAAATTGGAATTGGTTATGTATTATGTCCATCTAATATCAATCCAAAATTGAGTAAATTTTGATAAGATGTCATATAAAGATTTGGAATTCCACATATTTGTACATGATCCTTGCTTAGCAACTTGTTTCCATTTTATGTATCTGTTAAAAAGTTATTTCCTTTTTGAAGGAGACATATTTAACTATTTATTATTTTTGAGTAGAAAACATGCATACTTATGCACATCCATATATAAGTGATCAAATGATGGATAATGTTTATGTGATTCTCTTTCTTTGAGTGAATAAATAAGACCTCTACTATATATTAATTTTAATTCTAATTTCGAAGATTAATATGATAAATAATATGAGACATTCTTAAAACAAATAACGTAGTCTTGAATGGACTCTTCCTCATGTTTTTGAAGTTTTAAAAATGTTCCAATGTAAATTTGGGAATATTTTATGTATTAAATGATAATAATAAAACATACTATAATTTATTTAAAGTATCTAAGGAGACATTAGGGAGACTATAGAACCAATCCCAAGTTATTATATGAGGATTCTATGTAAAGATTTTAACAATAAATGTTCATCTATAGCCTAATGATAACATAATGTACATACTAAAGTATATGGTTGGAAGAGTCTTCATGGCCAAAAATTAAAGGTAACATTGGCATGATAAAATCTTTTGTGCAAGGATATTCAAATACATTATTTTCAAGAGGTTGATCTTTTACCATGTTATTGGTAATAGTAGCACTGCATGATAATATTTGTAAATTGAAAATCAAAATGTGCCTTTGGATATTTCCTATGGTATACATCATAGACATAAGATGACTAATATGAATTGTTAAATTTTGAAAATATGTACTTATTCTAGTTTCAATTTACCATATATTTGAAATATAAGAATGATGGATTGTTCATCATTATTAGTAGATACTTCATTTACAAAGTTTGGAACCTTTGGTAATTGTACATGATTTTGAAAAAATTGGAATATTTATTAATTGTAGATCATTTGAAATTTTTGAAACCTTTGGTAATGGTAGATAATTTAAAAAAATTAAACCTCTAGTAGTTGTAGATCAATTGAAAATTTTGGAACGTGTGGTAATGGTAGATCATTTGAAAATTTCGAAACCTTTCGTATGCAGCTCATTTGAAATTTTTGGAAGCTTTGGTAATTGTATTTTTTGACATGGATAAATATTCACCTCATTTGATTTATGTAAGGAAGCCATGATATAATTTTCAATGTTATTAAAAATTTCATAATTAAATAAAGGAAAATTAGTTTTCTCATCATTATTAGTAGACACATCATTTACAAATTTGGAAATCTTTGGTAATTATATTTTTTTGCATGTATAAATATTCACCTCATTTGATATTTATAATGAAGCCATTATATCCTTATGAATATTAATTTTCACAATTAAATAAAGGATTTTTTTTCCCTTGTGTATCCAATTTTGGCATGGAAGGTGGAGAAATAGGTTCACTTTATTAATTCAATACCATATGGTTAATAAAATTATCTCTTGAGATAATGGTGGCGAGGACCACATTAGATGTATGGTAGCTATCACCATATAAAGAATTGAGAGGAGGCCCTATATATTATTAAAGATAGGATATATCTTGCATTGATGAAACTTGTTGAGAGAGTTATATATTTTATACATCACATTCATAAAATTTATCTATAAAATCCATGATTACTGAGATAAACACCACAAAGGCTAGGTCAATAAAGAAAACATATATCAGCTATACTATTTCCATGTAAAAATTAGACTCAAAGGATGGGTTAACCAAAGGTTTAACCATTTTTATATTGATCTAAAGGTTAAGAGAATAACCTAATAAAAGAAGGAGTAAGCTATTCTAAAATTAGGCCAGGGTCCACTTTAAGAGGCCATGATGGAAATCCCCCTAGGTTTGTTTAGGTGAATTAGATCCATAGCCTCGGTGAATATGAGTGTGCAGAGTAGGGGGAAATCACCTCCTTTGTTTTCTACACAACCACCTGATAGCATTTAGCTAGGGTGACAGTGTACTTAGCATTGTGCACATTTTTGCCACCATACAACATTATGTTGCCAAGTGGCACTATGTTTCCATGTGATGGTAATTACCACATGACTTCATACCACTACATGATAGGATGTTTCTCGGTAATAGGATAATATTGGGTGGCAACTTGATATCACCTAACACCATGGTACTATCTAACACTTGGCACCATGTTACCACATGGTATAATTCTACTATATGACATAATGTTGCTACCCAACACCATGTTGTCACACACCATCACATTATTAAGTGGTGGCATTATAATGCATGGTAGAATGATACTGAATGAAACTATATTATCATGTGATGATATGTTGTCATACATCACCATAGTGTCATAAGACATCTTGTTGTTGGGTGGCACTATGCCACCATGTAACTTAATGTTATCGAGTAATAGTATACCCCCATTTCTCACTAGTCACACCAACTAGTTTCTCTAGTGTCACTCATGGATTATAAATAACCCTATATTTCCCTCATTTTCACACTTTATTCTAAGGCTTTTCCCCTCCTTTTTAATTTTAGGCCTCACCTATTACAACTTCAAAGTTTATAACAAAGTTTCAATGGCTTGCACATCCATGAAAACTAAAACAAGGGTGATCCAAAACTTAATTTTTATGAATCTAATATGTCTATACTTTCTTCATATGGTGGATTAGATAGAATCCTATGTGGATTGGATAGATCAATGCAAACTTAGAGGCCTTGTGTAGATGTGTCAATTTTAAACAATGATCAATAATAACCTATTGTAATCTATGGTTGCCTACTATAACCATACTAAGACCTATTTCTATGTCTATTTTAATAATAAATCAATATACTTTATCACCTCTTCAATGTATATCCATAATTTAATAGGCTTTCTACATTGGAATGCAATCCCTATTAGCACAAAGGTTATCTTATCTGATGCTAACCAAAATTACTTGGAGTCAGTCTACAAAGTAGCCATAGACCTAGCTGGTAAGTGTTAGATTTATCAATGATATTAACATTTTTTAATTATTCCTAAATCATTTTTTATAATTAATTTGATGTCCTAATTATAATTGCCTATTTTCTATTTTCATTATAGATAGTTACAATCGAAGGGGAATCTTGGTCAAAAAAATTGCTAATCCGTTTCTCAAATCTATTATGCATTTCTTCCAAGCCAGAATTGTTTTGATGGGAAGACCATTGGACATTACCTTCTAGGATATTTACTACATTATTCATTCTCTTTCAGGTTTTGTATGTGATTAGTGTATGGTTATTTCCAGTAGGATTAAGGCTGAGTTGAATTTTGCATTTTTGAAGGACACTTTCACCATTTCATCCTCCAATTATATTTTGGCCTTGTATTTTGAGGCCTTAAATGATATACAAAACACTATAATTCCCATTACCCTCCATCAAAAAATTAAATCTAATGCTTTGTCTATCAAGGAACAGGAGGTAAATTTAGTTTCCCTAATAGTCACCTCTCTTGCTTTATACACATTTCAAATTTTAACAATTTTTAGCCTGTTAGTTGTTATAGGTAAGAGTGTGTGCATATGCCATAAGAAAACAAGGAGCATCCAAAGGTCAACATGCTCTAGAGGGATCTGGTGATACCCAATCCATAGAGTCTTCATTTAATTCATTTCAAATTTCCAAATGCCCAAGAAGTGATTATGTTTCATCTTTGCTTACAGGTTCCCTCAAATTCCCTTTAATATTTATTTCTTGTATTATTTAATGAAAAATAATTTTTCATATTAGTTTTTTAATTTTTTTTGTAGTTGACTCTCTAATTGTTATCATTGAGTATTATTCCCATCAACATAATCAATGTTTTCCACCTTATAACTTTCATTTTGAACTGAAGTTTCTTAGAATTGCGTAGTTTATTAACTAAATAATTTACTTGTTTTATAGGTTAAATCACCAATGTCACTCCCATAAAGATAATGAGATGGGAAGAGCAACTCCCAAAAAGATAATAAGAGGGGAAGGGAAACTCCCACAAGGACAATCAGAATGGAAGAGGTAGTCACCATGACTACATGTAATAACAGATTTGATTTGAATTTGCATTAATTTTATATTTTTAAATTTATCAATTTTGAATAATTTTTTGTTTTAAAATCCACCCAACATCTGTGAGGAGACTAAGAATTATGCCACCACCCATATATAATTAGAGAAGAGGAGAGAAAACCTCCCTATTTGTACAGAGTAGAGGAACCCTACAAATTTTTGATTTCCTAAATTTCTTTGTTGGTAGTGTTTCTAGTGCACAAGGTTTTACATGTTTGTATCAAATTGATCTATATGAAGAGTTTCTTGGGATCAAAATCAAGACCCTAGCTGATGGTGGATTCAATCCACATGATTTTATTCAAATTTCTAATGTGGCTACATAAGTGCCTTTTGCTACCTCTTCCCCATCTACCGCACCCCACACTGATAATTTGAATGTCTCTCATGATTCCATCACTAATTCTTCACTGGAAAATCTAGTTTTAGAAAATATCCTTGCTAATTTGAGGGAGGGTCTTATTGATTAATTTAATGATTTAAAGTAATGGGAGATAAGGGAAAAATCACTTATCAAAGAAATCAATGCCTTTCATCACAACCACTCTTAAAGAGTTAATTTATTTTTGCTTGTTCAAAATGGACCCTCTAAGATTGATGCTTTATTCCAGTAAGCTCAATTTGGATTAATTTATGTTAGCAATGTTTATATTGATAGGGTTTTAGGGATTATGATAAACAACTTAGAAAATTTAAATGGAGAAGCCCAAGGCCATTTCAATAAATGGGCTAGAGATATAAACCTTATTACCAATTCACAAGTAGAGAAGGAAAAAACTGTTGTAAGTTGTCATTATCTATAACTTGTATTAAAGTGATTAAACTTTGTATGTGGTTAACACTTTATATTATTTGTTAATTTCAAGAAAAATATGAAAATTTGAATAAAAAAGCACATATTCTTAATGTGTATTTGAAAAATACCCATGAAAGTATCACCTTGATAATTGCATTCAAATAAAAGTTTGTTCTGTTAAATAAACAAAACAACACTTTGAAGAAAATAATTAAAAAACATGGGATGGATCCAAGAATTTTATTGAACTAAAAAATAGATGTGGATCCAACTATTCTTTTAGCTGGTGATGTAATAAATGAGGAGAGGGTAAATCTTGCAAATATCAATTCTGCGACATAGGATCTTGAGAAGGAAGGATTGATAATGGTGGATACACATGTAGGTTAAGATAGTAGAGTTTCCATGAAGGATGATGGCAAACAAAAAATGCATGGAGATTATGTTCTAGAAAAATGTTAATTTTTTTCAAACTGTTTATAATGTTCAAAATGATAGTTTATAATGTTTCAAATATTTTATATCAAGTTTATTTCAAAAACACTTGTTTTATTCAATGATATTTTATAATTGTTCCAAATACTATGGGTATACAATTTTAATATTTTAAATATTCAAAATGCATTGCGGTCAAGTTTATTTATTCTATGGAGATAAATCAAAGTAAATATTCTATGGAGTTATACTATTCTAATAGTTGTATTATTTTAAAAAGTGTTGGTTAAATGCATTGTTTAAATATTCATCAATCTAAATTATTATGCGGGCAATGTTAGAAAAATTAATTATTTATTTTATTTATAGTTATAATGTTATGTAATAACAATATAACATATATAGGATATGTTGAAATTGTGGTGGAATTTGGAAATATGAGATCCCCAACTATAGGAAAAATATTTCTTATATATTTGTGTAATGGTTCTAATGTAAATGTACAATAGAATAATATTGGCACAATTAAAATAGTTTTCTATATTTTGGTTTAACACTTACGCATGTATCAAATCTGTGTATAGGCTATCCAAATTACTATTATAGAAAATTAAGATAATGAAAACAAAAAATTTTAATAATTAGAGTTTTAACGGCATGAGAACTAGTGTCCTATGGTGCATTATGCATGTATACACATAAGACTCGTATGCTTCAATGAATGTTGTAATGAAATGCTCTAAATAATGTTAATTAAAATTATGATTGCTTCTTAATTAATAACTTACATTGTAAAGTTATAGAATTAATATTTGAAATACATAGAATTATAATAGGACACATAAAGTGCTTAATCCTAGTGTATTAAATAAGATTCATAATTGTAACATGTAAGAAATAGATTACAAATTTTAATCTCTTTGAAGATAAAAGAATATGATTTTTTTTAGAAAACAATAATTGATATACTTATAAAACTAAAATTTGGGAAGTTGAAACAATCCTCGATAAAATTAGTCATCATAAGTGTGATTTGCATCTACCATGCCAGTGTCATATTCAGTCTCAGTATTCACATCCTCTTTATTGGAAACTGTATTACTCATGCCTCTTCTTTCAACTAGAGAACTCCATATTTCCACTGCTCTATCATAAGGAAACTTGTCCATATAATAACATGAAACATATGGTCTCAAGAAAGTCTTCATATTTTTATCCAATCTAGTTCTAAGTTTTGACTTCGTGAAGGATAATGCACCAAACACTTGCTCATCTTCCTCATAACCCAAAATCATTATTTTAACAAGTTCATATAATTTGAAATACTCACTAATACTTTCTTGTAAGATGCTACTTGCATAAAGTTTTTTCCCATAGATATGTAATGACACCATTTTCTATTGAGTCACTTAAACATTAAAATTGATCCATCATTGTAATCCCAAAATGTATTAATTGAGATGTCATTAATTATTTATTTAAAATAACATTAATTTGAACTATATTCACATCTACAGATTTAAATAAATGCTTAAAAATTGTACATATGTATTTTTGAAATAAACTATTATTATGTTCTTGATTGTTAACATTGTTCTAAAAAATGGGATTCACAACTTCCATACCCTCTAACAACTCATCCCTTTGAAAAAGTTCCTAATCTCATTAGATAAACTTTGTTATATTTTTCATTATTTAATTCATGTTTTAGATAAAATAGTATCATATAATAAACATGTCATAGGTACATCTTTTGGTTCAGTTCCCACAACTTCAAGTCTTCTAGAGCATATGTACATTAGGATCTCAATGTCATTTACCATGACACAAACATAATCATGTATATTGAATTTCAAATAACTCTCTAGATTTTGAAAATCTATCAAAATTTCCTAGGTTATAAAAATAGGTCTGTGAAAGCTTTCATTCAATGTGTTTAATATATCTAAACATTTACATACACATTTTTTCAAAGGTATAAAATCAAAAATATAGATTGAGCTCTCTCAGGCATGTTTCATTAATTAATTGATTTCCTTCAACATTGGAAAAATACCACATAATGTGAGTAAAGTTTCTAAATTTATTAAATGACATAGTAAATCTTTTGCTTTGTCAAATTCCATACAATATTCAAACATAAAACCTATTAAAGATGGATATTCCTCAAAAAATTGGTGTCTAAAGAGAACTGCAATTCTCTTGTGGAGTGCCTAGAGGAGTGTATTCTAGTGAAGTTCCCAAAGGACTGTCTTATAGGGGTGGCATGTCAATAATAAAATCTTCAGGTGGTGAGAAGTTATTACATATAATTATTTCTAATGAAATAGTGTCATTATCCATGTTGATATCTACATTTAAATGGTTTTTAAATTATTCTACAATAAAAATAATAATAACTGATATTTTTTAAAAAGTTTTAGAATTACCTGTATTTGTAATGCATGGTGTTTGCACAATCTTCTTTCTTAGATTTATAAAATAAGACATGATGTTGGATTTTTATGGTATTTGTTGTGGTGCTTTACCCTTATCATTACCTCCTAATCCCATAGTAACTAAGGTAGGATGCTACTGAGTGATGCAATGTTGTCAATCAGTCACAGTGGTTTTGTTAGATGTTTTTTTGTTGTCAAATGGTTTAGCACTATCAAGTTTTCATATACTACCAAGCATCAAGCTAATATCATGTAGAATAGTGTTGCTAAGTGTTAGGATATATTCATGCAGCATAGTTCTACCAAGCATCAGGTTGTTGTCACATGACATAGTACTTCTAAGTTCTAAGTTATGGTCCCATGACATGGTGTTATTAGGTGTTAGGTTGAAATAATTCAACATAATGTTGTTATTCATCACATAACATAAGGCTGTCAAGTGTTAGGTTGTGGTTACATGGCATAGTACTTTGGAATGTCAAGTTACCATCATGTAACATAGTGTTATTAGGCATCATGTTGGCATCACATGACATAGTGTTATTGGGCATTAGCTTGCTACTGGGTGGTTTATTATTGTTAGGTGGTTTAGTTATTATTAAAATTATTTAGGTGGTGTAGTCTAACCTCAAGTTACAAGATCTTTACAATGTAGTAAAGAAAGATACTTTGGTAGTAATTTGGTGACCTCTGGAAACATATGTACTATATATATGGTGAATTGCATGGATAACCTCATAATTATTGTAAATCATTGGTGATTTGACCCATAAAAAAATAACAGCCCAAAATTTTAGGTGAATGGGTCTATGTTGTACCCAAAAAAAATTTCCAAATTCAAATTCTCCAAACCAAAATATTCATGAATTAATGAATATTCACAACTAAAATTTACCCTAAAGTAGGCTAGTTAATTCAATTCAAATAATTAAAACTATGATAAATGAAAATATGTTAGATATGGAAAAGTATAATTCCAAACAATATTGTAAAAGTTTCAATATG
>JARHVA010008268.1:0-207500 GCA_037957365.1 Torreya grandis | reverse complement strand
CATATTTGGCACACTGGTGTCAACATTAGTGTCTTCACATGGACACTAGTGTGTAGTAGCATTAAAATCTAATGAGGATATATAACTATCTATGTAGGATGGAAATTAGGTTTTATCTATACTCTATGTTTTAGGTGATACATATAATCATAATAATAGGTTCAAACCATAAGATATAAAATTAGGCATAATCACCTAGACAATGTGCGCCTTTCAACAATGGGAAGGACATGAATTGAAGGGTAGAGACCTGATTGGTATTTATCAAGTATACAAGACTAAGATACTATATAAAATTATATTATAGTATCTAAATGCACAATATAAGACCTATTGTTATTAATAACCATCATCCATCACATATAGAAATGTTAAAACTACTAAAAACACCTTTATGTATATGTATGCCTTAGTTTGGAGCAAATGTTTAACACCTACCCTTAAGGTAAAGAAATGTCAGGTAGGGTTAAATATTTTGGGCACTCATGCCTTTATTCCACATGTCATAAATGTTTATTTTTTGAAATGAAACCCTTCTATAGGTCAGCATTTGTACCCTTAGGCTTTCTAGTGTGTGGTATTCCCCTTGGAATTGATATAACGACACAATTAATTCACTTATTATAGAACATGGAAAATTTTCACTAAGATACTTATACACAATTTTACATTAAACAAAAGTTATATATTTTTTTCCAAATTGAGTTTCAAGACTCTCAAGAAATCCTCAACCAAATCTTAGTTTTGGTTTATGCAACCATATATCAACATGATCAAGTATTCATGTCGATTCAAGATTCATCCATATAGTCTAAAGACCACAATTTCAAAAAGCACCTAAGTGCAATAACTAAATGGAATTTTGATCTCTTTAAAGTATTCGTATATAAGTAGTGCTCATTATAGTTGGGTATTGAGGTCTAGTAAAACTCCATATGTTAACCACTCTTTACTCCTTCATATCACTTATTTTCCATCTATTACGCATCCTAGGTTTTTGATCTTCAAAGAGCTATCTTTTTCCATCTTAAACATCATAGAAGATAAAATCATTGAAAATAATATTATTTTACAAATTTATATAAGGTTATGCCCTAATTTTAGCAACCTACAAAAAGACACCAGTGCCAGCCAAGGACACTATTACCTAGTACTTGTATCCTTCTTAGGCTTAGATATATGTGAATAATCTCTAGATCATCTTCTAGGAATATTATGGAATTTCATCTTAGTCATTATTTTTGAATTTATCATTCAACATAGTTATCCAAACACATTAAAAATATAAGTACATCTATCTTTGGAATAATTTAGTATTATTAGCATTGCTTATGTTTTATCATTCTAATTTCTTACTTTTAGTTTTCCTATTTTTAAGTACATTTACAGAACCCTGATATATTCTATCTATTTATCAAAATTAGGATTAGTCTACCATATTTATTTATTTTTTGATAAAACACTTATGAACATCGAGCTATGAAAAATGATCTTTAAAATTTCCATCATATATGTCTAGCTCATATATAGACTATATGTTTTTAGGATGATGTTAATGGTAACATTAGTTTCACTTAATAACACATCAAATGAACCTATGAATTCTTACATATGCATTAAAAATTTAAAAAAAAAAAAGAGTTTAATTCCATAAAAATCATCATATAAATATTTTTTAAATAGACTTTCTAGTGTGGTAAAGGTACCTACCACATAGTCATAGGTAGACCAACACATCTCGACCACTATATCGTAAGCCATGCAATGCAAGCCAGTGATCCCATGCATCTTTTCAGCAACATGGTAGTGAAATTATATTGATCCAAAAAAAATTAATGGATACTATTGATAAAGTATAGAATGGAGAGTTTGATTTAGTAATTGAATTCTTATCAGTGAAAAACTATTTAAAAATTCATGATCAAATTTATGATGTATTGTAATAAATTCAATATGTGTAGTTGTCCTAAATTCAGCTTGATTATTCTTCATTTATTCTAAAACACTATTTTATGTGACAACACCAATTAGTCTCAAATACTTGGACTAATAAGTAATATTGTGTTGGACTTGTATTCATAATTACTACATATTTTTATTATGTTCAATTATATATAATTTGTACCATTAAATTTTTTTTACTAAGTTTTAAAATTGCATATACTATAAACTATGTGTGTTTTTGTATGACTTTAAAATAAAAATAATTAAAGATCTACAAAGTGTAATGATCATTAAGAGACTTACAAAATATAAAAAGACATCAATAAATTGACATAGAAAAAGGAGTGAGAATTCTCACCACCACTTTGAATGACACTAAAGTGCCTTCAAATGACACGAAGGTTTAATCTACAAACAATATAAGGTTCAAGGTTAAAATTTCAAGGAAAAATATAAAACAAGGACAATAAATAGTTATCAAATCATTTAGCAGAGATATACTTGAAAATGACATAAATCCACAATAGAACATTAGATGGGTGGAAGAATGGCACATAGAATGGGGTCCTCAAACTCACAATTATTTGTCAAGATATAAATGTTGTTAAATTCATGTAATCACATTTTTAATAATAAATAATCTTTTGTATAGTAGAGTAGAGTCAAAATACCATTTTTGACTAAAAACCATAAAATATTGTCTCTAAGACTTTAATCACTAATCTCATTAACCTATTGGAAGTATCTATGATATGTATAATTGTATTCATGGTTCCAATGGACATAAACTTATGGATGCAAATATATATTATTTTCCTTCCTATAACCCACCCAAATCAATCACATGGGATGTAAAACATGATTTAAGAAGAAGAACAATGTAAAAATAAGTCAAATAATCAAGCTACTACCATGAACTGTAAATAGAGATAGAAGAAAATGTATGAAAATTAAGCAATATTTAGAGATCATTGAAACAAGACACAACATTGAAATAAATGCAAAAGGAATAAAATTTAAAAATACAAAATAATGGATTTTAAATAACAATTAAGATCCACAGACCATCACATACAACCCCATTCTTGAACATAAGAAAAGGGAAAAAGGATCACAAAGATATAAAAAAATTACCTTAAAATTTTTTATAAATAGTCAATTAATACAAGGTATACCATATAAATTATGTCCCAAATTTGTTCTTTCCCCTACTTTTCAATTTGACTAGTAACCAAATCTTAGTAGCTATGTGCTCTTTTTAAGACCAAATTTTCTATGTCATTTTCCACATTCCACTATCACAAATAGCTTATCCTAGATTTTATTTTTCTTTTACTTTTTGGAGTGTGTCACTACAAATTTCAGCTTATGGTTGACTCAAACCTATTGATGGACATAGTTAAGATTTTTAATATTATCTCAACCTTCGATGTATTTGTGTTTTGTTCATGTTTATTTATGAATCTCTTTTTAATATGGTGAATGTTTATTCATTGATATTTTGTTTTATTTATTCATTAGTTATCACTTGACACATCTCATTCACATGTGCAAAAACCTTCTATCCTTTTTAACCAATATTATAATAATGAAGTGTTGAATTAATCCAAAGGCTTAATATGTAGAGTGATCTCAATTGATCCTAGAGTCTCAGATGCTTGTTAATTATTTGCTATGTTGAATCTACTGCCACCAATTTCCTAGGTTATATTCCACCCTAATGGAAAATATTTAGACCCTTTATTAATGCATATCATCATAGGTATAATGTAATTATCTTACCAATAATTTTTCATAAACCAAATATATCATGGTATTTCTATAGTATGATAAGAGGTAATCCATAACCTTAATAATAAATGGCATTAATAAACAAAACCATAACCCATTAAAGAAATAATTATTTCAATAGCAAAAAAATGTCAAATCATCATCTTAGGTAAATGATAATATAATATCACATAATCAATAAATTTTACACACATGTGATCTCATAACCACACACACACACACACATGCACATATATTGTAGCATATAAAGTTTCTCAATAAGTTTTTATCATTAAGTAGTATAAAAATACACATGTTTATAACATAATAACTATTTTTCAAGGAGCACTCCTATGGTCTATAGAATAGGGATATCAAGGTAGGGAATTAAAGTTTCATTCCAAAATAACCATATTAAAATAATTCATTGAGATAAACTTTGTAAAGTCCATGGTTTTGATTTATGATATAAAGCTAAGAATATTCATAACTTGGTCATTGTTTTAATTTAAATATTTTTTTAATGAAGGCAGAGTTTTAAAAAAATGCATAAGGTCAATGTATGACATGTTGACAAATTAATTCATTACACATACAAGTACATGATCGATTATGTAGCCATTGGCATTGATTTTGATAGTAACATGATAAATACGAAAAAACATATTAATGTAGAATGAAATAAAGTGGATGAATTTAAGTTTGATGATAAGGCATAGGAGGTTCTTAAATTAGATGTACATATGTTTTTTAATTAATATAATCAATTTCATCTTTATTACATATCACATTAATACTTCTAGACTTGAAATCAAGGTATGGATGCACAAAGACAATTGTTACCGAATTGGTAATTTACCATTACAAATATTGAATTTTTTTGTTTTAACAACTTGATAAATTTTCATATGTGTTTTGCTTACATTCATCTATTTATAAATTTTTTTACAAGTTTCAGTTTTTATTAGACATTAAGTGAGTCATTAAAATATGAATTTCTCTTAGAGGATAACATGTTCTTCCATTGATCTATCTATTCCTTCTTAGGAATTGGATATAAAAAATATGGTGCTTGTGTTAGTTATTGCATTTTGTATTTAGGGTATGTTATAATGATATAAGTTTGTTTCATATAATTTTGGTGATTTAAGCTAGTAGAATGGTTTTAATGGCCCTCAACTTCAAAAAATAATCACATAATTGTTATTTTGTTTATGCATTGAAGTGTATATATTAGTGTAAAGTTAATGGTAAAAACTAATGAAAATAATATATTTTGATAACATGAACATAAAAGACAAGGGCATGACATATGTATTAAATTATTAAAAAAAATGAAAGGTATTGTGATGATGTGACATGGGGGATTTTAGAATCAAACCTCTAATGTTAATCTTAGGTTATCCATGGATGTAATCAATCCATTATATAAAATGATTACAAGTAAATTAGTATAGTTTGTTATTATTATTAATTATAATACTCCACCAAGATAAAGATAATATGAAAGAAGCAACTTATAATTTTATTGCTTCTTCCATTGAAGAATTAAGTGCAAAACATGCATGTGTATCTTTCATTAGTTATAGATAATTTAGCCATATATTGGAATGGTTTGTGTATATTCGATATGACAATTTTAGTTTATCACAAAGTCTTTGACTATTTTTTAATTTTGTGTTGGACATAATTCATAAATAGTTTAAATCTTTAGTATGTTAAGGTATATCTAATTTTTTACATTCACATTTGTAAATTATTTTATAACTAAAAATATTATAAACAACCTTTAAGTGACTCTTCTAAGCTCAATAACCTCTCAAAGAAAAATGATCACACTATAAATTATCTTTTTAGTTGATGTTTAAGATATAATGAAGGCATGATAAAAATTAATGATCTAAAAGAGGTTTGAAAAGGGCACACGAATGGGAGAAAAATATAAGGAATCCCTCAACTTCATAGTAGGGCTCGATCGTAGATACTCGAAGGTGGGTCAACAAATTTTGAAAGAAGATCTATGCAAGATAGAGAAATGGATTGGATTTTTAATGCGACATAGAACTAAGGATGGGGAAATCCAAATTTAATAAGGGAATTATGAGAATTAATAAGGAATGGAAAAGGATTTGGAGTTTTTGTAGAATGGAAATGCTAGTTACAGGGTGAAAACATAATCCCTAAGGATCAGATATGAAGACAATGAGGTGGATACTGTAGTTATCAATTTTGAAGGGTTTATTGATTTGGAACCATGATCTCAGGAATGATTGAAGATTAGTAAAGATAAGGATTTTATTTTGGAATATGATGATCATGCCCAAGTTGTTTCACTCATGGAGGAAATGTCTCTTATAGATAAATTTGCTATGAAATGGCTAGCCATCAGTGAAGTTGAAACCTAGGTGGAAGAAAGTTAGGGTAGGGATATTGAAATTAAATTCGTACTAAAATCAGGTTTTCAACCATTTTCGTAGCCATTTTCTCTAATAATGAGCTTAAAATCAAGTTTTCAACCAACCCTTTTAGGCCTTGCATTACACTAGTCTTTGGTTTCAACATTGGAAACCTAATTTTGATGTGTTTTCGACTCAATAAGGTTATTACCCTATCTAGGTTATATTTTATGGTCTTCTTATGGAATACTGGAGTTTTGAATTTATTTCAACTTTGAGAAATTTTCTTAGTTCTTTTCTAGAATTAGACTCAGTTATTAAGGAAGGTTGTTTGGATTCATATACAAGAAGTAGGGTTTTGATGGATTTGGATTATGTTATTTTGGAAAATATACTAATTAAAACTCAAGGGAATTTGCAGACCTAATCAGTTGATTTTGAAAATCTCTCTTTTCAATGCTTCACCTATAGGGGTACTAGTCATACTTAGAATTTTTGTAAGAAAAGTGGGACATCTTCAGATAACTTCAAGGAAAAGAATAGATAGGGTTGGAAACCGGTTACTGCATCATCCACAGCTTTTCAAATTTGTAGTGCTATCAAATATTGGTCTAATCAGGAGGTAAATTTATGGATGTTAAAGGTAATAAGTATATTACTAAATAATCTTATAAATAGGCCAATCTATCATCTTTGGATACCAATGATTGTGATCTTTCAAACCCTCAAGATATCCCACATGAAAATCAAAATCCTTCAAACAAACCTTATGTGAAAATCATATAAATAGAGGAATTACTTTAAAAATTAGGTAAAATCAATGAACTCTCTCCAAACATAATTATTAAATATTTTGAATTTATTTCAAAGTTGTCACAAACTACCAAAAATACTATTTAGAATTTTGATTTCAAATTAAAGGTAAATACAGTCCACTTAAAAGATGAATGAATATTAAGAGAAGACAATCCTATGATTGAGGCTCTGGATAATGACTTAGATATTTAAGAGTATGATTTAGAAGAAATAAATTCCATATAATGTTTTTCCATATCTCAAACACAAAGTGCCTTATAAAATATGAACTGTGTTAAACCTAAAAGAAAAGGTAGAAGAACTATCTAGGAGCTTGTTATAGGGAAAGTCTCTATAGGTAAGCAAGGCACCCTATCTAAATACTTTGGACCTAAGAAGTGAGAATTTGAAATCCTCCCTCAAGCATCATGAATATTATTTCATGAAATATTAGGGGTTTCAATGCCCCTAACAAAAGATATTTGGTTATATGTTTATTCTCTGCTGAAAACCCTGATGTCTTGTTGATCGAAGAAACAAAATTAAATCTAGTGGAAGATTTAAATTTTATGTAGTTTGGTTAAATTTGGAATAGTTTTTTTTTAGAAGTTGATGGGTATTTAAGAGTTTTGACTATTATTTGGGTTCCTTAAAAATTTCAAGTGTATATCATAGAAACTACTAATTATTGGTAATTTTGTACAATCACTTGTCCTAGGTCATATTTGAATTTATTCCTTTGTTATGTTTATGGGCCTAATTATTCCAATGGTAAACTACTTATCTATACTAAAATATCTAACCTTTTTTCCTAGATTTTGAATTAAAATATTGTGTTAGGTGGTTAGTTTAATACCATTGTATCTTCAAAAAAATGCAGTGGAAAAATTATAAGAACTTTGGGTATTCATGATTTTATTCAATTTATTTCTAATAATAAGTTCTTAGATATTCATCCAAAATAGGTATTTTGTACATGGAGTAACAAAATATGTGGTGAAAATAATTTTTTTTAATGTTTTTATATACTTATAGTTTCAAATAACTGGATGTCACAAAACTGGATTATAGAAAGCTCCATCCTTTCATTTGTAGGCTATGATCACTTGCCTATTATTCTGAAAGTCAATATTGATCATAAACACTTTCTTTACCCTTTTAAATTTTATAAAATGTTGATATAGGACCACTCTCTTCTAGATGTTATGGAATCTTTGTTGAAGAATTATCACATTCAGTCTTGCTCTCTCATGTTCAGAATGCAAAAAAGCTACAATATATCAAAGGTTGTCTTCGATAGTGGAACATTAATTGTTTCAAAAACATCTTCCAAGAAATAATTTTGGTTGAAGTTAAGTTATATAACCTAAATCAAAATATGTACCAATTTTTAATGTATCAAATTTATTATGGCAAAGAAAATCTTTTACTAGCAGAGTATGTGGAATTGCTTTAGAGAGAGGAAATTTTTTGGAAGCAAAAATCAAAAACTCTCTAGTTAAATGAGGGAGATGAAAAAATATACTTTTTTCCACAATTTTTTTAATATTATGCATAAAATTTCTCTTATTTCTCAAATTATTTCTTTTGATGGTATTAATTTGGTCACTCAACCTGAGATTCATGATGAGGCTATCATTTTTTTCAATAATCTGCTTGATAGTGATAAAGCCTCAGACCTTGAAACCTAAAATCACAACCTTATTTTTATCCCTTAGTTGGTCTCCCCTAATCAAAATGTGAAATTACTATCCCCCTTCACCTTGGAGGAAATTCAAACTGTAGTTGTTGATATGTAAAAAGATAAGGCACCTCAGCCAAACGGTTTCCCTATGGATTTCTTTCAAACTTTTTGGGAATTGGTGGGGGAAGAAGTCTTACAAATGGTGGAATCATCCAAAAAGAGGAATAAGGTTCTACCAGATCTCAATGTTACCTTCTTTTTATGCATCCCAAAATGGGATTCTCAAGAAATTTTTAGTGATTTCAGGCCTATTTATCTATGCAATATGGTTTAAAAAATCATCTCTAAAGCAATGGCTACAATGCTCAGGCCTGTCCTTGATTCTCTAATCTTAGAAGAACCAATTTTTTTTGTTCTTGGAAGGAATATTTAAGTGGGATCATCATTTCCATCAAATTTTCCACTCTTTATCCATTACTCACTAGAAGGGTATGATGCTCAAACTTGACATAAGTAAAACATATGATAAGGTTAATTGGAACTTTTTGATCAAAATTTTGGAAATTTTTTGGTTTGATAAGAAATGGTGTGATTGGGTTTTCAGTTTTATCTTCAACCCTAAATATTATATCTTGTTCAATAGATGTCTAGTGTGCTTCTTTGATTCTTCTAGGAGAATTAGACAAGGAGATCCCCTCTCTCTCTTTCTTTTTATTTTGTTTCTTAAATTTCTGGGAAGGATGGTGAAATTTGCTAAGGAAACTTGTTTTCTTCATGGCATTAAATCCATAGAAGGTATTGAAAATATTATCCATCAATAATTTTTTGATTATACTTTCCTTTCTAGTTAAGCTTCGGTGCATCAAGAATGTTCACAAGGCCTGAAACCCTATTATGACTCGCATTTCCTAATTAATCATATAGTGTTACAATCACTTAGTTACAAACATGATTTCCAAATACTCATTTTATTCTTGTATGTAGTGTGTTTCATGATCCATGAGAGTGAAACTAATGAGTAAAATGTCATGTTATTTTCTATTGTCATCCTCTTCATAAAACATTTAGATAAGAGACACATCAATTTACCTAATGTAAAGTATCAAGGGCTTATTTGGATTGGGATCCATAATCATATGGGGAGACATAAGGAAGTGTTTGAAGCAAGTTATAAGCAAGTTATTTATTAGATTAACTATGTATATAAGATCAAAAATAAACCATATAATGTCTCTCAATTTTCCTAGGAATGACCTAATACATGATTCATCTTTGGGGCGAGTATTTATAAGATCACATGAATCTTGGTAGGGTCAATATCAATCCCACACTAAGAGATGGTATACCCAAATTATTTTTGCCTATGACTCCAAATACACATTTTTACAAGTTTAGAGTAACACCATATTCATTGAAGCATGTAAAGATGGTGTGTAACACTGTAGTTGGTAAATTCAGCACCTCACTTTCCCTTAGAGGTCATCTACATAAACCTCCACTATATTATGAGTAATAACATTAAATATATGGGTCACGGCCCTTTGGTATGTTCCCCATATAATTTTTTAATACTGAAGGGCATCACAATGTAACAAAATGCCCCCCCCCATGGTGTAGTAAAGGAAGTCTTATTCTGATATTCATTAGAATTGTAGATCTAATTGTATGCCAAGAATCCATCCATAAGTGATATAAAATCATATCCTATTATATCATTAACAATGATGTAGATTGATAGAAAAGGAAATTCATTTTTAGGACATGTTTTCTTAATATCTTGAAAATATATACATATTCTGATCTTACCATTTTTCTTGAGAATAGGGACAATATTGGACATCCACTTAGAATAGTCCACTGGCTTGATAAATCCAACTTTAAAAACTTTTATAACTTCCTTTTTTACCATCAACATGACTTTAAGCTTGATTTACCTAATATTTTGATTAAATATCTTGGCATCATGCATGGTCATAATATTATATACCATAACCTTAGACTTGATGCCCACCATATCAGTGTAAGGAAAGGTGAAAGCTTTTGGGAGCTTAGTGAGTAGTTGTTGGTGACCCTCCACTTCTTGTGGTGTAAATAAGGACCAAATCTTGAAAATTATATGAATCTTCTTATTCCAATATTTATATCAATGGATTACTCAATGAGGAATGCATTCCTTCCTCAAATATATTAGGGGATAGATTAATATCAAGATATTCACCCTCTATATTAAAAAAATCATTCTCATCATTATAGGATGAGTAATCCTCAACATGGAAATAAGAATAATAGTATTTATTCCCAAGAGATGGAGTAGGATAAAAACTGAGAGAGAAACTCATCTTGTGGTGGAAATATATAAGGTCATTGTAGACTCACAAAAACTCAAGAATAACCTCATCATTCTTATCTAACTACCTAACTATCATCCTTTCCAATATGGGCAATAGTTTGATCACTAGATTTCTTGCATATAAGAGGTTATATCATAACTAGAACTATGAAATCATATTTTGGTATAATGGGATGAAGGTTGAAGCATGATAATGAAGTATATATAGACTCATCAAATTGGTTTATTTCCATAGGGAATAAGTCTATAAAAATAAAGTCAAATAATTTATCAATTTAGCACAAAATTATCTTATATTGTTGAAGATGTTCAGCCGTAGTTTGATAAACTTTATAAACTTGGTTGGATACTAGCTATGAGTCACCTTGGATCCTTATGTTCTAAACACATAACTGTTTTAAAATGTGCATGCCAATTAAAATGGCTTCATACTAAAAAGGCCTACTCTTATGGTCTAGATTAAGGTATGTAACACTTTTGGGAATTCAAAAGGCTACTTATTAGGATTTGTTTTTGGTGTGGGGAGTATGCCATCATATTTTTGAAGTATTTTTAGGGTGTGGGTTGTGATAACATACTTATGATATTAGTGTGTAAATTATGTTGACATAGTTATTCAACTTACAATATTATTGATAAGACATGGGTAATCATATTTTTCCCGTTGTTATATTTATTAAAGATCATAAGAAATCAATAAATGATTCCCCAATGGTATCCCTATTTTCAAAGGGGAGAGAAGGCCTCTCTTTAGAAGTTCGTGGACAATCATGAGATCTAATATTTATCTATATAGTACTTATTATTAAGTTGTGAATCATCTACTCTATCACTAACACTGTCAGTGGAAAAGGAATGATTTGACTACATAGTGACAAACTAGGAATGCAATGTGAATCACAACTAGGTGTTGACTATAATAGAATGAAAAACATATCAAAATCAATCAAACTTGATGGATTAGGAACTATGTAAAATTAATATGGTACTATCATAATGTGATAAATGAGCATACTCTAAAGAGGCTCAAAATTAATCTGAGTGGTATGAAAACTCTAACTTGCCCTTATGTAATCAAGTATTAGGTGATTATGATGGTAATCATAGAAAAAATTATCATCAATGGAAACCTCTTTGTTATCTAACATCTCTATCATGTAAATATTAGGTAAACTGACTAACCCTCTTTTCATTCTTACTTTTGAGACTTAGAGAAATTATAGGTCCCTAATCATCATGGGTCAAATGGGAGGACAAGTGGCATGTTATTTTCTAAGATATTTATAATATTAGTTGTGGACATGGTGGAGACTAAATAAAAAGTGAATGGAACTAAACTAGTGATGTTTTCAACCATCAATACTTTGTTTTCCTCTAGTTTTTTCCATTAATAATCCTAGAGGGATTTATATCCCTTTCTTCAGGACAACCACTTTAGGATTCACAAAATTAGTAACATCCACCAAATTCAAGGTTTTATGACTTTGTTGTTATGTAGGTGATAGTCAATGTGTAAGCCTAGTTGACTTTGCATGTTTGTTTGAATAATATCAAAAGGCTTAGAATCCCCATAGGCTAAGAACCCTTACCTAGATGGAGGAACCTATTTTTTTAGAACAAGGTTAAAGGGATGGTATGTATCTTGTGAATCCAATGTCTCCCCAAGATCATGTTATAATTTATGTCCTTGTCAATAACATATAAATCCATCAACACAATCTTGGGACCCAGAGTTTTTTGAAGCACAATGGCTCCTATTAAGGTGGGCTTGAGGCTATCATAGCCTCATAGGTTCTTGTGTATTTTAGAATGGTTAGTTCCCTGTAGCTATTTTTATATAATAAATAGAAGCGGTAAATGTTCATGAATTTTTTTCATCAACCATGAGTCTATTTACGTAGTTATGATATATTCATACTTGAAAAACCAAGGTAGAATTCCCTCTCCTTGCCAACTCATAATCAAAAGGGAGATTACTAAGGTCAAATAAATAGCCAACGTCCCAAGAATATTTCCTAGGTGAAAACATATCTAGATTAATGTGATTGATATAGTCCTAAGGTAAGGGAGTTACTCTAGATAAATACCCAAATCCTAAAGAATTTATCAACATCAAATGATGGGAAAATAGGTTATTGAGCAAGTCAAGAAAGAAAATATGGGAGAATTTTTTTTAAGATCTAAGATCAAATTGTAATTCCCCATAGGTTTAGGGACAACCTTAGTTTATAGAATGTTTGATGGGTGATGAGTCTTGAGATGATATTCCCTAGTGTGAGTGATTATATGTGATTCCTCTTCGACTTCCAATTATACAACCCATATATTTTTTGTTTTACCTTGAACTCCTAACTAGGAAGTGACATCGACATTGGCAGATCCATAGATGGAGGCCTCAACATCATTGGTATAAGATTTCATAGGTTGGTTATGATGAACCACTTGATCTAGTAGTCTCCCTTGAACTTGGTTTGGGATAACTCACATTTGGTGATTCAAAAAATGGTTATGGTAAATTGAGAGGTTCTAATTATATGGTATAATGGGACTATTATAAGTGGTCCAAGGGTTTAAACCTACATTTCATAGGATCATGTCTAAAAATTTTTGCCTCTGATCCTTAGGTAGCATTTGGATGAATTTGTTAGACTCCCTATAATTTTGAGTATCATGATTGATGGCTTGGTGAAAGAGACAATAGACATTGGGGTCATATTCTCTGAGCCTATGATTTATTCATTATTATTTAAACCCTTATTTATTATTCCTTTGACAGTATGGTCAGTTTAGAGACTGTGGAAAATGCTCAGCATGCTAAAAGTGGTTCTGATTTTTGTTTTGATACTACATGTTATGGAGTGGAGGTTGATTGAAGTTAACTCCATGGACTACTCGTAGAGGGTTTTGGTTCCTAACATTGGTATTATCATTTGGGTTGGTTTGTTGATGGTAGGAGATTGATTATTATTTGTCGTGTTTAGAATTTTACCCTTTCAATCACACCATCAGTAGTGGCATTCATGTTTTTATTAATGATTATTGATAGTATTCTAGCTCATATTTTAAAACCCCCATTATTTTGGTTCAAGGTGATGATGCACCATTGGTCTCATACGTTTACATACCACTATAAATGGTCGCTTGATCAAAATTTAAAGCACTTTCAAGAGCTTATTTATAAGATTGATAATAAAATTTTAGACATCTTCCCTTGTCTCCTTGTTAAGGGAGTGAAGTAAAAGCTTGTATAGTTCCCTCAAGTCCATTTGAGGTAGACAAACAAACAAATATAATAGTTGCCTTGATTGTGTGATAAAATAGGTAGTCAACTAATTATGTTCTTATTTGATATGAAAGAATTCTCGAATCTCAATCTTGAGAATCTTGTTCATGTCAAAGGATTTAATGAATTTAGTCATTAGTTATTTGAAAGAATTAATGGACCCCTCAATGAGGTGGTAATACTAATCAAGAGTGATTAATTATAGGATTTTAGTAAAATAATGGTAATAACCCCATCTCAAGGAAGGAATTTCCTAATAGTTGTGGCATAAGCATTGACATGTGCATTGGTATTTCCCTCCCTTTAAATTTTGGAAGGTCTGGTAGGGGATGAGGACTAATAAATCCTTATATGTTGAGATTGAAGGGTTCCTTGAGATAATCAACATAGGTCCCCATGTTATTGGAATCAGTTGTTAAGGTAGTCAAGATAGATTAGAATGGTGGGATTGCATAGGGGCTATTTGGATAACCACTATGATGAATGAGAGATGCTTGATAAGGTGAAGTTGAACAATCCATGAAATAGTTATCTAGTTGAGTTGATTTAGAGAGCATATGGAAATAGGGAGGAATGTTGTTAGATGTAGAAGGGTTGGTGATTTGTTGAGGAGGCGTGTATTTAGCTTGCACATAACCTGAAGGTATGTAAGGTGGCATATGGATAATTTGTCTATGAGTGCATGTGAGAGGTACATAACTCAACAAGGAAGGAGGTTATTGGCATAAATGGGAAGAGTGTAATTAAAAACACCTCCCATAGAGGTTTGGGTAGAAACTTGGTAGGTTAGAAGAAACTTATAAGTGTCTACATTGGGGAATCAATATGTAAGGATGTCCCTAAAGGGTTGGCTAGAGGCATAGCTTAGTGGAGGTGTATTCTCTTGTTGTGGTGGGAGAGTTTAAGCTTGTTTCTAAAATGGTTGATGAGTGATTATTGGGATGATAAAATAAGAAGAAATAACTTGAGTAGGAGGATTTGGGTCCACTCCTTGATTGAGATATTGTTGGTTGTTATCCAAATCATGCATGTGACCCACTAAGATATTTATGAACTCATTTGGGCCAATGACAACATTAGGTATAGGATTTTCCTATATAAGAGGGGTATGAGTGAGAGATTAGTTATCTTGAAGGGATTGATTTGGAATTTAGCCTTAAGGTTAGTGTTTAATGTTTGAATTGGTGGTTTAGAGGTCTTTTAATTCCAACTAGAGGGAAGTTTGGTTTCTTGCATATGGTTAACCTTGTCCTCTAAATAGTGGATCTTCCCTAGATAGTGATCACATTTACAAAATATTTTTGCATCTAGGTTTTGTAACTTAATCAATGTTATAGTGGCCATACAAGGAGTGGTTGTACAAATTATAGTGAGGGTCATGTCATTAGAGTCAAGATGATTGCTAAAATTTTAGATATGAAAGATTTGATGCTTTCATAGTCCATACATTCAGATAAAAAATTCTTTTGGGAAAACTATTTTAAAAATTATGATGCTTAATGTTTTGGATCTTCTACTGAGATCTTTCATCGAGAGAAATTTTCTATGTGGAACAACAATACCAAACCCCTTAAAAATTCGAAGCAAAAAATAGAAGTTTCCACAAAAAAAATTAGCTACTGGGACAAGTTTCTAATATAAATATAGCCATTGTGAGAACTTTATAATTAAAATTCTAGTCATATGAAAAAGAGAATTAAAATTAGAAATAACGGTTACAAGAAAGGAAAGGAAATAAATGAAGAAAAATAAAGTTTCTAATTTAATTAAGAACTAAATTAATTTAAATAGTAAATAAAAACAAATAAAGAATGTAATTATATTAGCTTTGTTATTATGGAAAATCAAAAAAGGAAAAAGTTCCATATGTATTATTAAAAATAAGTATAATAATAAAAAGTGTCTTAGAAATGAATTAAATAATATGTCTTGGAATATAAGATAAAAATTATATATCATAATAAATATTATTAAAATTATTAAACGGGGGGGAAGAGGGAAGGGGAAAAAGTTACAAGAGAAATAAAGAATCAAAGACAATGAGACAATAACCCTAGACCTATGAAGAGGAATGATAATGAAAAAAGGAGGGGAGGGGGGAGAGATGGGGGGGGAAGGGAGGAAAGGGGGAAGTAAGAGGATAACTCCTACAAATAATAGTTTTCTAAGCATGACTTATCCATAAACCTTCATCCCTATTTAAATTATTATGTTTTTTTAAGATTTCAATGGCCTCCCTTAACTTACGCTTTTGGACATGATCTTCTACAACAATGACTCTTGCATCTTCTATGTTGATAGAATGTTTAGTGTTGAAAGAGTGCTCTACAAGAGATGATTTATACTTTCTATCAAGATGGATGTCCACAACATGCTCCTTAATTCTAGAATGCATTTATCTCCTTTACATAGGGGAGACTAGTAAATTGATGTGTACTAGAATTAAGGAGCATGCTACAGACATCCATCTTGATAGAAAGTATAAATCAAATATCTTAGATCATTGTTTCAACACTAAACATGATATCAACATAGAATATGTGAGAGTCATTTTTATAGAAGATCATGTCCAAAATCATAAGTTAAGAGAGGCCATTGAAATCTTAAAATACCCCATTAATTTAAATAGGGATAAGTCATGCTTGAAAAACTATGATTTGTAGGGGTTAGCCTAACACCACCCCCTTCCCCCCCCCCCCCCCCCCCCCCCCTCCCCCTACCTCTCCCCTCCTTCCCTCCTTTTTTCATTGTCTTTCCTCTTCATAGGTCTAGGGTTCCTGTCTCATTGTCTTTGATTCTATGTTTCTCTTGTAACCTTTTCCCCTCCCCCCTTCCCCCCACTTTTTAATAATTTTAATATTTTAATAGTATTTTTTTATGATATATAATTTTTATCTTATATTCTTAGACATATTATTTTAATTCATTTCTAAGACTCTTTGTATTATTATACTTATTTTGTAATAATACATATAGAACTTTTTCCTTTTTTCATTTTCCATAATAAAAACACTAATAAATTATGTTCTTTATTTATTTTTATTTACTATTTAAATTAATTTAATTCTTTATTAAATCATAAACATTTATTTTCTTTATTTATTTCCTTCCCTTTCTTGTAACAATTATTTCTAATTTTAATTATCTTTTCCATACAGATAGAGTTTTAATTAGAAAGTTCTCACAATGGCTACAACAACTAATTTTGTTTTTAGAAACTTTTATTTTTTCCTTTAAAATTTTAAGGGGCTTGGTACTACTATTCCACATGTTAAATTTTTCATGATGAAGGATCTCAGTACAAGATCTAAAACATTGAGCATCAAAAAATTTAACATAATTTTTCCAAAAGAACCTTTTATCTAAATTTCAGATATGTCCTACTCCTCACAAAGGGGGATTTAAATATTAGTTTTAGTATTACAATGAGAATAATCATAATATTGATAATCCACATTGGTTTTGAAATTAGATTTATTCCACCTTACCAATGAAGCTTCACCAGTGTTGAATTAGCTCCTCCTATAGCCTTCCAGGCCAAGAAATTTGGCTAGGTCCTATCTAAACATATTATGAGGATATGTGGTTACCCACTAAATAAATGTAAGGATATGATAAGTTATAAAAATGGGAGAGAAGAGGGATAATAAAATATAAATGCAAAATATGTAAGTCTTTCACATCAAGTTCACCAATTTTTATGCATGCGAATAACACATGCTAAACTATGCACTTAACTTACCAAGGTCAGGTTGAGATAATTGATGTAATAGATGGATGATAGGTGGAGATATGGAATTGGTTTTTTATTAGTAATATTAGGATTTGGAATAGGTGGTGGCAAGGGTTTCTCATGGTGCAACCAAAAGACTTATGTTATGTTGCGTTACTCATTAAGAGCATCTAGCTAAGTGAAAATAGAGTTCCAAGGCCCTTCAATGTCTAAGATAATAATGAGGTGAATATCTTGATAAATATTAGGACTAGAAAAATTGGGATGGTTAGGCTAAATGAATTAAGGGATGAGATCAACTCTATTAGGTTGATAATGACCAGTCAATGTCATCCATAAATATGAATGATATATGTTGAGGATAAACCCAAGGAGAAGAAATGGGAGTGAAGGTGAGGATCTATGATTGAATCACATTATATTAATGACCTCTATTATGGAGGATAACAATGATTGGTAGATATGGAATTTATTCTTACTCCTCTAGGGAACTAAGAGAATTGATGATGAGGTGGGGGATAGGTGTAGCATGGAAAATCTTAAGTCTAAATTTGACACTAATATCTTATTTTGTGTGATTATAAAACTAGGTGATCTAACCCTAGGGAAAAAACCTTCTCTAACAAGACCAGGTATATTAGGAAGTGGTATTCAAAAGAGACTAGGAAAAGTATAATTATATGAGCTTGTTTGGTAATTGTTTTTGCGAAAGCACTTGTTGTACTATTAAAGCAAGATTTTAGAGTGCTTGTGCTCATTTTGACAAGGATTTTGTTGTTTTATTATTTTTATCAAAGGTGTGACATTTTCATAGTCCATATAGTCACAAAGCTTTTTTGGGAAAAAATGTGTTAAATTTTTTGATTTTCAATGTTTTTTATCATACTTTTTGATCCTTCATCAGGATATGATCTGAAACATCGAGCATAAAAAATTTTAACATGGTTTTTTCCCACAAAATCTTTGTGATTGATTATTTTTGTTGTTTTGGGGAATATTTGATTGAAATGATACATAAGTACTTGCTAAAAATAAGTAACTAGAATTAAATAATGATAAATAACTGAAACTAAAATTAAATAATTCTTATATTTGTCTTTTCCAATTTATTTTTCAATTTATGCAAGGTAATAAATATCTACTCTAACTATGCAAATGTTGATTTTTTGACTCTTATAGATGTAACCTATTTGAAGTTATTTTTATTATTTTATGAATAATATATGGATGAGTCTAGCATGCAAACTACATTTTAACTATCATGAATATAACACAAATTAATATTTGTATCTTAAAAAATAAATTGTACTAAACACACAATATTTATTTTGTATATGAAAACTAAAATAGGTTTCAATATTCCTAGATTGGATTTACACTAGCTATGAACAATGTGTTTGTATTGAATAAAATGATTGTTTAAATTATGATTTTATATGATTATGAAATACAAAAAAATGTTATTAATTTGTTAAAAATGAAATAAATCATTATTTAAATAAGGTCTTTGGTCTACCTAGGATGCTCTATTGTTTTCTATTTACTATTGTGTGTGTGTGTGTGTGGTTTTCTAGTTTCAAGACTTAAAATTGATTTTTGTGATTATTTAAAGTATGTGTGACCCATTTTAACATTCACCTATGTTTTGAATTCAAGATCATATAATATGAATGAATCTAATTAATGCAAGCAAATAAAGAGGCTAGTTACTATTTTTTTTGTAAAGACTAGAAAAAGAAATGATTGTTTTTCCTAAAAAAATTGATTTATTTATAGAATATAAATATAATATATTTCAAGATTAATTTAACTAATTCAATGTAAATAAAATAAAATAAAAAATCCTTCAACTTGATCAAGGTATAGGTTAGTTGAAAACATGTAGCATGTGTTTTTATAGTCCTCAATGTGCTAGCTCCTTTATCTAGTCAAATATTTTAGGAAATAGCTAAAATGGAGGATGAACTAATGCCTATCACAAAAAGGGGAATAATAATAAAGACACAATATTGAACAAAAATTAGTTGATTTATGGCTAGCTGAGTGCAATGTTTGTAAATATTGGGCTGCAAAATTAATGACACCTTCTTGTTTGCATTGGTGTATTCATCCATGAACAACATATAGGTAGAGATCCCAAAAAAAGGTAGTAGGATATGGATATAAAAATATTCAACACTCCATGGTCTAATGTAATTTTTTAGATCCAAAATCAAGTCAAAATTGACTTACTTATAGAAGAGCAATGGATTTCGCATGAATCAAAATAGGTATATAACTTAGGAGATAATCAAAGTGATTTAAAATAGAATATGGGATGATTTGGGCTAAAATTTAATAAAATATATGGTGTAAAGATCAAGAAACATGATAATCAACATGCAAAATGTGACAAAACTTTAGTACCAAAATCAAATTTTGGAATACAAGGAGAAGAAGATAGAACCACAAATTTGTGTAGGGTATGTTTACATAACCACTAACATCCATGAAGGAACCATCACAGGATGTTAAAAAACCATTACTTAGTTAATATGAAATCACTGTATGGATACAAAACCATCACAGTATTTATAAAACTTATGTGGAAAATTCATAATGCAGAGTGGTGATCTTGTTACCAATAGTGGTGGTTTAATCACGCTTAAGAGGTTTTTAAAATTGAGATGATATAAACTATAAAGGCTAAAAAAAATAGAGCCAAATGGGGCCTAGATATAAAAAATGAAGTAAAAAGGGAGAGGGTTTTAGAGATAACCCATTTGGAGCATACATCAGGATATCACTACATCATCATTAGACATCAAACCAAAATGTCACACCATGAAAATTTTATGTGCACACATAAGAAAAAGAGAATATGTGGTCATCTCATGGAATATTTGTGCATGAATCTGACCTAAATAAAATGAGGAAATGGTTGAATATTATGAGCATAGTTTTGTATTAATGAAAATTGTTAGTGTCATGAGCCAAGGAAGTGCATAGAGGAGATGTTCACTTAAAGGATTATGGGACATTGAGGATATAATTATATGGTGAGCAAAGAAGAAGAGGAACCAATACTCTACAATACTATCTTGAGTAGTGTTTTTCTATAATCACCTTGAACTAATGAAAAATCCTTACAAGAAGATTAGATTAAAAGATTGTAATCATCTACCTTGACTGGATGGCTAGATCCATCTAGAAAACTAAACTCGCTCTTTGATGGTACTCTAAGTGCACATTAAAAGGGAGTGGCATCCATGTAATAATAAATGGGTGGTTTCACTCCACAAACCCAACCTAAGGTTGTATGGGTTAGATCCCACCTATTAAAGGAGTAAAAAGGGTAAAGTCAATCCATAAATGTGTGAAAAAGATGTTGGGTCACAAATTCCCTTGTACAATGGTGCATAGAGGAAGGTTTCTATGATATCAACTTAGAGAAGTAGGAGATATGCAAAGCTTGGGAAAACATTAGAAAGAAGTTGCAGGGACTCTAACAAATTAATCAACATTTGAAGACTAAGGGAAGTAGGACATTTAGAATGAAGAGGATATATTTTTATGCTCTAGATGAATACACCAGCAAGTGGTAAGGATTGATTCAATGCAAAAATATCGATAATAAAATTAGTGGATTAGAAGGGAAGGAAGGAAAATGGAAAGTCAAAATATGTTGACCCAAGAACCACAACAAAGGTTACAAGGGAAATAATGAGAGTTATCAATGAAAAAGATCTTGATAGATAGTTATGAAGTGATGGTGGAAAATGAAAAGGTAGCTAACCTCAGGTCAATCTAGATTAAAAATGAATAAGGATGGAAAAAAATTAACTCTTAATAGTTTTAGTTGATCCATCCCACCAAAAATAACCCCTATAATTGAGTAAAATAAAATGGCACTCGAGGATTATAGAGAGGATTGTGATTGGGAAAAGTAAGATGAAAGAATTAGTAAGGAGTGTTATTTCTAAGTGGGAAAGGGGAGAAAAACTAGGAAAACTACCACTAGAATTTAATTATAGGGATATAACTATATGTTATATAGGTAATGTTAGATCACTTAGATTGATGATTGTAATACTAAGTAGTCATGTATGGCTAAGATTAATCTTTAATGAATGAATGTTTTTTTAATTTATAATTGGTGTTATGGTTGTGGAATGATATATGTGATATTTCATTTTAATGTTTTATCATGTTTATAAGTCTCTAAGGAATACTATTTATTTAGATTTTTATGATTCACCAAATGAAGTGATTAAGATAACTAAGTATGTGGGAGGAAACAAGGCATTGTGCATTCTCATAATCTAGCTGAATCCCATGTGAAATCTGTGTGATTGTTCAACTTGATAGTTGATATAAACACATATTATATACAAATTTCAATAAAATCTATATAGATATATCCACTTAATGAACTTGAGTGGCCATGATGGATAAAAATGAAACCATCTTAGGGAACAACACATGATTCTATTTTGTGAAGTCTTTAATACAAGATTATTTTATGTGGGCATGTAAATTCAATAAAAGTGATTACATATGTGCATGGTCATGATTTATCCATGTGTTGAACATCATGTAGCCATGCCTAAAATACTTCTCCATAGGACCTAAGAAAACTCTATGCCTTTTGTGACTTTGTGTCAACATGATAAAAACATATGGATAGTCTAGATCACGCACCATGATGTAAGTCAAGTGTCATAACTACCCCACATTAGTTTATAACCTTGGTGGGTATAGGTCAATAAAAATAATGAAATACCTATTAATATTACATAAAAAACTTATGTGCATAAGGACCTATGGTCTTTCTCTTTCCTTTAATGTTGTGGATATTATCTGTAGACTTAGACTGACTATAGTGTAGTTTACAAATGTTTGAGATTATAAACTATGATTGAATGTGAAGGACATTGTAAGGATTAGGTCACTTAGTTGTGGGTTCCATGTGAAAAATGAATTAAATTTAATAATATATATTATTATTTCTTATATAAATAGAGATACATGTAGTCATAATATGGACATGTGGCAACCATCTTAGTGTCATGCTAATGGATTTTACTCAAGAAGGTTTGAATAATTGATTATTAAATGAGCTCATAGACCCATTGAGTTATAAAATGAGGATTATTATATTTTATATCCTCTAAACCATTGGTATATCCATACATTATGCAATGAGCATTTAATAATGTGGGGCCACATAGATATAAGACAAAGAGATTGGTGGATTAATTTAGAAAAAAACATATTCAACATAAATTATATGTACCATTCATGTATTCTCAATATGTTTAAGTTAGGGTGGCCACAATCACATGGATAATATATAATAATGTGAATAAAAGGTGGCCACTCCATTGAATATAGATATTTGTGAAATTTTTTATATGGGTTTTCAAATACTCTTAATCTAATAGTGGGATATGTTTTAGTGTTTGAGGAACTTGGGTGGAGTTGTCTCTTGAGGTCCCTAACTATAAAGCAATATCGTAACCTAGTATGTGCTTAGAAAATTAAACTATAACCGAGATATCAATATTAATGCAATGAAATTTATTATAAATGAATTCATTATTCAATTCATGTTAGTGTGAAATAAACCAATTAATGTACCAATGTTTAACTATGAAATTTTATGCAATCATAATGAAAATTATTATCATGAATACCATGAATAAAATTATTATTGCAAAACTATCCATTATGATAAAATTTATAAATCATGTTATATTCTTTTTCTATACTCTTAAATAGGTTAGAATGTGAACATTGTCCTTAAACTTTTATATAAAAGTGCAGTTAAAGAAAACACCCAAAAAAATGGTTCCATAGACAAATCATTTTTTGTGGGGACATGTTTATTACCCATATATCAATGAGGGTAGTAATTATGCATAGTGTCTTTTATCATCCAATGCTTTTGGATTACAACTATCAGTAAGACTCATGTATATGTATATACACTTTTATCTAGGTGTGTATAGACAAACAAGGTCCAATAATTGCTCTTTTGTTTTGAGTGTTAGTCTTCCACACATTTTTATTATTAAAAAAAAAAAAGAAAAAACTTACTTTTTGGATCATGTTTTAGTGAGCATGGCCCATAGGCTATTTTCCCACATCCTTTCTTTTTTTACTTCTGGAAAGGAAGAACCCACTTATCCTTTGCCATGGGTTATTATTCTACACTTATTCATTACACTTTTAAAAAATGAGATATCATACTATTGGACTATAATAATTGTTCTTTTATTTTGATTGTGATTCTTCCACATATTTTTATTGTTGAGAGGAAAAAACCTAGTTTTTGGATTACATTTTTAGTGGGCATGGTCCATATATTACTTTTCCACATTGTTTCCTTCTAGTTTTGGAAAGGAAAAGTCTGCTTATTCTTTGCCATGGGTTATTATTCCATATTCATTCTTTTCACTTTTGTAAAATGAGAGTTCATATTATTTTTCCTTACATTTTTGTTTGTATCATGATTTTTATTCCTTATATATGTGCTACACATCATCTAAACATTATCAATTTTAATATAAAAGGGTAGTTGGAAAGAAAAAACCAAATAAATAAATAATTAATAAATTAAATTATTTTTATATATATATATATATATATATATATATATATATATATCACACACAAATGTGTGTGTGTGTGTGTGTCAGTTTACAACTCTTATTTGGTGGAGAAGTGTTTATTACCCATATATCCATACTTTTTATAAATTTGAAAAAATGGTTAGTGTGAGAAATAATATTTATGAGGTTTTTATATTTGATAGTGTTTGGAAACCTTTACCATGCCCGAGCAGTCAAGGTAAGGTACATTGTCCTTTAAAATCTAATAATGTCACAAAATATCTACCTACGGTGTATAATGGTGATGAATGATGATAGGGGTAATACAAAGCACAATCTCCTTTTTAAAAGCAAATAATAATTAGCCAAGTGACAAAGATGGGTAGAAGGGAAATGTCATCTAGTGTCTTCACCAGTTGTCTTGGACTTGATAATAAACAAAATGTTATGGATGATATAATGTCTATCTTGTGGTGTGGTCTATTTAATTATAAATTATTTCTCTTATTTATATGTTGGGGTTTTTAATTGGTTGGGAAAACTTGGTTACGATTATGCAAATGATATTGTACCACCTCATCATTATATATGAGGTAGTAAATGAATGGGTATGAATGGTAGAACACCTCTTTTAGGTGAGGCCAATTTAATTGTACATCATTTATTTTATGTAGATATTGGTTAGTTTGTTTTCTACGAAGAATTTGGTTAGGATCACATGAATGATGTTGTACCACCTCATCATTATATATGAGGTAGTAAACAAATGGGGTATGGATGGTACAGTGTCTATCTTGTGGTGACACCCATTCAATTGTACATCATTTCTCTTATCTATACATTGGTTTGTTTATATTTTAGGAAGAATTTGGTTATGATCATGTGAGTTATGTTGTACCACCTCATCATTATATGTGACAGAGTATGTCAAAAAGTTTAGTATGGGACCAATATGCCTTTGGAGTGAATGATTCTATATTTTATTCATGTTAAAGACCTCCAAGTTTATACGTGAGTAAAAATGTATATGAATTTTTAACCTAATGATGGTGGACCATAAAAGTAAGATTGAAGAATAATACATTGCACTAAGAAAACTTGTTATTGTTTTATGAAATACCCACATAGACCACATAAATATTTTATAATATTAAATATGTATCGATAAAAATTTCCATAACTAATAATTGAATTACACTATAATTTTATTGCATGGATAGGTGTTCACTTACCAGATTGAGCCTTGCATTCCATCTTTGACCAATTTTCTACATCGGATGTTAGAGGATGAACATGATCACATTATTTTTCTATCAATGTCAATTGGATTATACTAACATGGCCATGTCATAAGGATTGAGATTGGTTGGTAATTTCTTACTCGATGTCAGTGACATAGTGGCAGAGATACAATGTTGAATGGTCAACAAATGGAAACAAGTTGGTGTGGGTACCTTTTTTGCCATGCCATAAATCCTAATGTGTCAATATGTATGTCATTACATTAAATGCCAATAATTATTTTTTTGGTGGATTTAAATTCTCATGTAAGGATGAAGAGGCTCATTTGATACATGTGTTATTATCTGATATAAATAAAGAATGACCTCACCATCTATGAGAGCAAGTTTCATATTGTGCTGAGAAAAATTTTGTTTAAGAATTTCAAGTGGAGGGAATAATTAAATTTGTTTAATGGTATTTGAGAGGAAATTTTGTGGGCAAGTGCATGGAAAATTACTAGTCAGGGCTAGCATCAACCAAAGGTAGGATATGTCCGTGTGATTACATTGTTAATTTTTAAATATTATGTTTTTTGATGACATGGAATCATTGGATTATTTTAATCAAACATTTTTTATTGCTCCATTTTTTTAATGGTAAGTATGTGATGAAATTAATATTTATTTATTTTTATAGTTTTAGATAAGGTGTCTCATGGGCAACTACATGAAAAATTAAAATTAGAATATGTCTTCTAAACAACACAGAACTAGCTACATTTTCATTATTTTTATATTATTATTTTTTTGATGGAATGGAATCATTGGATTCTTGTAAATAAAGCTCTATTGATGCTCTTTTTTGTGGTTGCAATGAGACAACAAAGCCTAATATTTAATTGACTTGATGAGAATAGACTACAAATTAGGCATGTAACCATTATCAAGTGATTTAACATGGCCTATTATAATCACCTTATTTTTTAAATTATATACGAGTGTTTTGTGTTCTTTTTGGTTTTTTGGTGGCATTTAATCACTGGATTGATGAAAAATTACCGGTCATGGATAACATCAATCGAAGGTAAGATATGTCCTTGTGTTTTCATTATTTTTATAGTATTATATTTTTATCATGGAATCATTGGATTCTTATAGACAAAGATTTATTAATGATCCTTTTTATTCAGCAGTAAGTATGTGATCCAAACACTATTTTTTTGTTTTACATTTTTGGGGAAGGAATCTAATGGGAAACTAAATGGAAAAGTACATGAAGGATCTATCTTTTGAACAAGACAAAGAACTCATTGTGTTTGAATTATTTTTTATAGTATTATGTTGTTTACTGACAAGCAATCATTGGCTTCTTTTAAACATGGATCTATTGATTCTCTTTTTTTGGGTGGTGGTGAGACAAAAAAGCCCTACTATTTTGATGGATTGATGTGCATAGACTAGATATTAGGCATGCAACCATGTCCAAGTGATTTAATACGGAATATTAGATTCACCTTATTTTCTAAATTATTTTTTTACTTATTACATTTTTATATGACTGATTGATGGCATGAAATAATTGGCTTCTTGTAAACATAGCTTATTTGGTGGTAAGTTTATTGTGGAAAAGTTATTATTTTTTAATGGTTTTAGAGAACGTGTCTCATGGGCAACTATGAGTCCTCTAAACAACATAAAGAACTAGTTTTGTTTTCAATTTTAAATAATATTATTTTTTTTATGGCATAATATCATTTGTTTCTTCTCAAAAAGTTATACTGATGCTAATTTTTTCAGTGGTGATGGGACAATAAATCTCTAGTATTTGGATAGCTTGATGCACAAAGAATAAATATTGTGCTATCAACCATTTTATAGGTGAGATAATAATTTTATTATAATTACCCCATTTTTTTGAATGACCATATGGATTATTCATGGATAATTATTTATCTAATAGATTGTGAGTAAATTGACTTGTTAAAGCTCTCCAATGTTGCAAATATAAAAGTGTTACACAACCTTATCCAAGAAATCATAAAAGTTAGGTATAGATATACTTGATAATTTTGACAACCATTCCAAGTATTATACATCTAGACTCCTTGGGAAGAGAAAAATAATGTATATATTGTTATAGGCCACTATCTAGTAGGCAACAAAGAATTTCATAAAACAAAGAATTTCATAAAATGTGCTTTATGGTAACTTTGCCTTTATATTTTTTTGAATTTAGGTAGCTCATAACATAGTGGAAAAGGTATTTTCATATATTCCATGTTGAATGGGTAAGAGCATATCTCTTCTAGTTTGAATTTATTTTTTTTCCCACCTCTTTTACTTGAATTGCATCATTCATTTATTTTAACTCTTGGGATAGGAAATCAGAAGGAGTGGCCTACTACTATGGGGGTTTCATGATCAAAGGTGGATTACTTTAATTGGGGTAGGTGTTTTGTGGGATATTTGTAAAATTGGCCAGATGACCAAGTGTGCATATCCATGTATTAGGATTATACTTTGGGTATAAAAAATGCTATTGTTGAAGCACATTTTGGTTATGGTTGACTACATAACCCTGGCTAGTGAATTATGGTTGTGACAATAACATTTGGTTATGCATAATATATTGATACTATTGGGTTTTGGAGGGAACTTATTGTCTACTTATTTAACCCTATTAGATATAGGGAAAAGACTATTGATTAGGTCCCTATTGTTGAAGGTGTTGATAGTTATATCCTTTTTTCACATGCAATACTTGTTGGGTGAAAGGCAATTATTGTTAAAAAAATTGATACCTATTATGTGTCATAACCTTGTTGTTGGATAAACACCTATGGTTGGATCAATACTTGTTGAAACCATACTTTATTTTTATTTGGAAACTATTGTTGGAATGATACTTGTTGTTGATTTTGTAATTTTTAAAATGACACTGGTTGTTTTGGCACTTAATGGTTTGGAAACTGTTGGGGTATTACACTTGTTGATTTGGCATTTTTTCATGTTGATGAAATAACACATTTTGACCAAGAGGAATACATTTTTGGTTATGAAAAATTTATGATTAAGAAGGTGTATTGGTCAGTGCTTGTTATGGTGGAAGATTCATTGTCACCTATTGAGGTGGCATAGTGTTTTGCACTTATTGTGATGGTAATTTGGTCTATTGTTGGATTTTTTCCCCCTATTTCACATTTAAGGAAGCATTTATTTTAAGAGTGGAGGTTGCATTTTGATTTTTGGAAATAGATGTACCTATTATTTATTATTTTAATCCACTTTTGGTATTGTTTAAAGGAACTTATTATGTATTGTTTGGCAATAAGTTATACCCACTTTGGTTTAAATTGGACTACACTTTCATGATATCAAAATTATTTGGAGCGTGTTATTCTATTTTAGGAACATTATCTTTTATCAAAATTTGGACATTATACATATCACTAACCAACATTCTTTAGCTAAAGGGGTCTATGTTTTGACTTATGTAGCCCAAAGTGTCCAATATTTTCCTTATTGATAGAGTTATCTCAATAAGTAACATGTTAGAAACAACCCTTGCATTGAGGTTATAAGCTAGATTGAGATAGGTTTGGTATGATTGATGTACCTATTCCATCTATTCATCCATAATGCCTTCTTCCTTTTGTAAGCATATTATTGTCTTATTATGGCATTTAGACCAAATATTGGCTATAACTAGTAGATGTTTATGTAGAGTGTATTTAAATAGGACCAATTCAACATTAGTCATGAAAACTATATAAAAAAATGCATAAGAATTGACAATCTAAGACAAACTATTCATGTGGGGGTTATTAATGATAACAAGTTATAAATGAAATAAAGCAATTAACCATTACATTCCCAAATGAATCCATTACTCAAAGGTGGATCCAAGTGAGTTCTCCTCTTTATCTAGAGATCTATTCTTTGTCAAAAATGGCTTCTTTGCTCCTCCATCACCTCAAGAACTCTATACATAACCTAGGTTTATGATATAAACTATCTATTTTTACTATTAATGAAACTAATCAAAATTAAAATAGCATACTAATAAAAACACAAATGACTTGTGGAGAGATTTTAGCATTATAATTTTACATAATTTTTATTTAAAAATGGTAATGTGGGGCCTTATATTTATATATTTTTGGAATTGGTCAGGATCAACCATGATCATCCATATCAAGATTGAGATGTGTGACCATGAATTAATTTAATATTTTTAATTATATACATAAATATCCTCATCATGATTTGAGAAGAATGGGAGTTAATTAGGCATGGGAGGAATTAAAGAGGCATGGGGGACCATAATCATGATATTTTTTACAATTATGGCTTTTGGATGCCACCTCATAGATGATATCATTTAGGTGATATAGTAAATAGGAATCAATTTCCAAAAAGAAATATTCAATAAAATCCATGGAAAATCCACTTAAGATCTTGATTTGAATTAATTAGAATTAAACAAGATTAATCAATATTTGTGTAATTCTTTGGAAATTGGCCCTAAGTTAATCAAAATGGTCAAAAAGTCATATTACTAGGTCATAATTTGACTCGAGAAGAATTGGAAGGTGAAGTTATATGTATTAAAATTGTATTCCCATTTATGATTTTGCCAACATAAAATAAAAAGATAAATGATGTGTACTAATTAATTATAAGAAAAGAGTGATCCATAACATAAAAAGGCAAAATCATTATTTTGAATCGAAATACATTTATCAAAGTTAGGAATCACATAAAATACATTTCCCTATTTAGGGGTATTTTGGCCTAGATTAACACTTGTAAATGACAAGTTAAAACCATTTATCATGTTTTAGTGATTTTGACATAAATTGGCTATTTGAGTGCAATTCGAGTAAGATTGACAATTTCAACACAAATGGTGTTAGGAATTGGATGCTTACATTTTGCCCCTATTTGAGAAGGTGTAGTGAGACATTCAGGCAAAGCAACATCTTTTCAAAGAAAAGAGTTGTGAAGAATAAATTGGAAATGACCCATGATGCCCCCCTTGAGAGGGTATACTAGAATGAAAGAGAAGGATGGACTCTCAAAAATAGAGGGAAAGTGAGAGATTAACCCATGGAATAGATCACTTTTAGACGAGATGATGTTTGAATACATTAATTCCATCAATGATCAAAATATAATTAAAGGTTTAATGGGCCCCAAATATGGGGTAATGGGAAGGATTCAATCCATAAATTTAAGGGACATACTTGAAACACACCCAATTTGAGAGTGTAAGCTGCACACTTATGGCATTGATCAATCCTAAGACAAGTTACACACTAAAACATTACCATCATGGGAAAAAATGTGGAGAGCCTATAATTATAGGAAAATGAGAACATGGTCTCCAAAAAGATGATAATAATAAGTGCCCTAGTAGAGAATATTTGATCATGATAAGATAATTTTACCCTATTAGGGCTAATTTTGATCATTGATAAAGAATAAATAATGGTCTTGCCCCCATAGGGCTGATTTAGATTTGTCACTTGTTTCAAATATTATGCCCCATCATGGTAAAATTGGTAAGTAATTAGGTCAAAGATATAAAATATTTCATAGATTAAAGAAAGTGAGTGCAAACATAGATGTGATGGTGGAATGGCTATAAAAGCCACAAAAAACCAAGCATACGAGAATGCCCAAAGTGATGAAAAAGATGAAAAAAAGAATGAAAATTGCCAAACTAACCCAAGATGTATAATACAAGTGGAATTTTCCTACATATTTCCATAGACGCATATTCCAACATGAAATTCAAGCCATGTAGTTCAACCAGAAGTGAGAAAGAAAAGAATTAGGGATAATGAAAACTAACCTAGAATTGATTAGAATCATGATTTATGTGAATAGATGCACATCTAAGCATTGAGTCAGGTGATAAACCTATTGAGCCTAGTTTATGCATAATATTCTTGAGAGATATTCATTGAAGCTGTGTTGACGTTTAGACTTGAGTCTAGAGCATAAAGTGATTTATATTGCAAAATAAATTAGGCATCATAAGTATGAATAACTCATGAAGACATGGCATTTCAAATGCACAAAGATGGTTCAAATGTGAATACCTATAACTAAGGATAATGGTAAGATAATGACCAACACTATATTTATAGTTATTTACATCTAAACAAAAAGGCAAAGATAGAGAAAAAAGATAAATATGAAAAATCAAGATTCAAGTAAGAACAAGAATGTTTAATAATGAAAAGCAAGAAAATATTAATGGCATAGGATTAAGATATAAAGAATAAATATCTATGTGGACCATCAAGACATTCTTGAACATAAAAGAACAAAAATCAAAAAAGAAAAAAAAACACCAACAACAATTAAATAAACACAAAAGAGACAATCAAAGGCAGGTAGGTAAACACAAGACCAAGATAGGATAATAAGTAAAAAAGAGAAAAGGAGAAGAAATAAATTGAGAGGTGTGAAAGAACAACAAAATACAAAGAAAACACAACATAGCACCAATAAAAATCAAAATAAACATAGACAAAAAACCAAGTTAGTGTGGTTTAAACACAATTGCTCATGCATGTGTAGTAGAGGCATTATGTTCCACAAAAATGTAACAAAGAACAAGGACACAAATTTTTTTCCCTAATTAGAGAGGAACAATAGCAAAAAAAAGGAGAGAAGAGAATAAAATGAAGGGGTTGGTCGAGCTGACTCCAAATATACAAGACAAGTGGATGTTGCGTACATAGTTCCATGGATGCATGTTCCAACATGAACTTCAATCCAAATATAGTTCTCCCTAGAAGTGGGATAGAAGACATGATTATGACCATAAACATATGATTAATGTTTTATAATAAAAATGAAGACTTGACAAAGGAGATTGGTCTTACAAAATAGCAAGTTGGTGAGATGAAGGAGAATGATCTTGAAAAATGGTAAGTGCATGGACTTAATTTGATTGCAAAATGGTAAGAGTGTGACATGGTGGGACAAGATGACTTTAATAGTGGAAATTCAATAGGATAAAATGCTTTAAAATGTCAAAAGCATGAGGATCAAAATGTTGAAAAGTGTAAGATAATGTTTTAGTTCTTTTGGGAATAGTTTTCTAATGTTTTTGGTATTTTTGGGATAAAATATGTACAAGGGGGAAACAAAATACTCAAGGAGATTCTCATCCAAGATTATAAGTTATAATAAAATATCTAAGCCAACTTTAATGGCATATGATCATAAATCGATGAGAGTGAGGATCTTGAAAAGATACAATAGTGTTCACCAAAGAGCATTAAATGTGAAATAGAATAGTGTGTAGTGCAAAAGTAATTTGAAGAACCATATGACAGCTATATATTTAGCTAATAAGGTGTTATTGTTCACTTATCTATAAAATAAACTACGAAATACTATTTTGGCTAAACTACTTTGTATAACTAGCATTGAAGGTGTTCATAATGTTGATGAGGCATAATCAAGATCATAAGTGGTCAAGGAGCAAAAGTGTTAAGGGTTCAAAAATCCTAATACATAACAAAGACTATGGTTCTCAAAGACAATGGTCTAAATAATATGGATCTCAAAGAGAATGGCATAGGGTGTGACAAAATGTGTTTAGATTACCAACAGTCTAAGAAATTTCATTGTCTAGAGTCATAAAAGGTGGTTTAGGGTAATATAAAATGGTAAGATAAAACTACTTTGGAACAAGCTGCACCCAAGTAAATGGTCTTGTATAAAATGGTTCAAAGTTATTCATATGTATAATCTCTTAAGGTGCACGATGTTTATGGTATTTGGAAGTTCTTCACCATTTCATTTAGCTAGTCGATATGCCCCTAATCCATAGTTTACTGTGATAAAAAATGGACCCAACCAACTAAGTTGAAACCTACCTTTATTTTTGCATTCAATCTCTATATTCTTTTGGATCTCTTTCAGAACCAAATCACCAATATTAAACTCCTAAGGGAGGATGTGCTTATTGTAGCTTCTGTGCAATCTATTCTGATAAGCCTATAAATTTTCTAGGGTAGCCAAACACTTACCATCAAGAAGATCTAGTTCTTATGGTATGGAGACCCTATAGTCCTCATCATATTCAATGTGCTCTAGTGATACTCACAATATTGGTATCTCAATATGAATTGGTATAATATCTTTAGTGCCATAAATAAGGGATTATGGAGTGGCTCTTGTTGGAGTTTGATGAATAGTTTTATATGCTTAGAGGGTAGGAAATATTTTCAAGTGCCAATTACAGCCAACATCATTGATAATATTCTTTAAAATGGTTATAATGGTCTTATTTGATACCTTGGATTGTTTTTTTCCTTTTGGCTTATATGGAGTAGATTTATTGTGATTGATCTTTAATTTTGCATAAAGAGCTTTTAAATCTTGGTTTATAAAGGATCTACCATTATCAGATATAATGCATGCAAGGGTGCCATATCGATAAATGAATGGTAATGGATAAATTTGGAAATATGTTTCCTAATGATTTAAGTGAGAGGGATAACCTCAATCCACTTATTAATATTTAATAGCAGTTAGTATATGCTTATGGTGATTTGAAGATGTTGGGTTTATTTTTTTTATGAGATCGAGGCCCCATGTTGAGAACAACCATGGTGTTGTGATCGGCTATAATGGTAAATAAGATACATGTATAAAATTTCCATATTGCTAATAAGGAATTCAATTCCTTACATAATTACAAGCATCAGTCTCCATTTTTAGCCAATAATAGTCTATTCCAAGGAGCTTCTTTATTAAGACTACATCATTGGTGTGAGCCCCACACATTCTTTCATGAACCTCCTTTAATGCTTTTTTGGATTCTCCTAATGATAAATGATAAAGAATAATTCCATCATAGAATTTATGATAAATCATGTCTCCTAGGAGGGTATAATGTGATAAATGGTGATGGAATAGTCTCTACTGACTATTGGATAGGTCAGCTAAGAAAACGTGATCATGGAAGTAGTTATAAAATTCTTGGAACTAGGGTAATTCAGGTGGGGGATTGGGACTAGAAATGGTGAAAAACCTTTATCAATTTTGTATAACATGTGTAGGTTGAAGAAGGTTTTCAATAAAAAATTGATACTCTTTAGTACCACCATCAATTTGTATCATGGAACTAATCATTGCCATTGCATCAACCAATCTATTGTTTACTCTTGGGATTTATTTAAATTGTAGAGATTTAAAATGACCTTTGAGATTATCAATAATTTTATTATAGGAATAATATTTTCATCTTTGGTTTGATAGTGATTAATTGGGAATCACCATATAACTTTAAACTCTGAATATCCCATTGTATGGCAAGGTGAAGCCCTACAATCAATGCTTCATACCCAGCCATATTGTTCATATAATGAAATTTTATATGGAATGTTTTGGTAATTAGATCCTCTTGGGGTGTAATCAATAATATGTTAGATCTAGATCCATGGTATTTAAAGGAGACATCAAAATATAAATTCCATTATTTAGGTTCTTACAAAACTTGATCTATTACCATAATAGAATCATCTGGAAAGTCAAATTTTAGAGGTCAAGTATCTATGATAGGGGCTTCTACAAGTTGATCAAAAATAACCTACCCCTTGATTGCTTTTTGATTCTGATACTTAATGTCAAATTCACTTAGGATCATAACCCATTTATCCATGCATCCTTGAAGAGTTTCTTTGGACAATAGGAATTTGAGGGGGTCCACCTTGGTAAAAACAATAGTTTTGTTGTTTAGCATATAATGTCATAATTTTTAGGTAGAAAACACCATAGATAAACACACCTTTTCAATAGGAATATAATTATGTTCATAATCCACTAGAGTGAAACTTAGATAATATACTACATGTTCTTTACCTTGATCACCATATTGGGCCAAAAGTGCTCCCAATGCATGTTTTATCACTGATATGTAAACAAACGGTGGTCTTATAGTTGTTGGCAGTCTCAAGACTAGCAAATTGGCCAAATATGTCTTGAGTTTTGTAAATGTTATTTGACAATATTCATCCCATTGAAAAGGTACCCGTTTCTTCAAAATGTGGGTAAATGGGTGGCACTTATCTTCCAATTGAGAAATGAACCTACGTATAGATTGGATATTTTCTTGTAAACTTTGCAATTATTTAAGATTATGTGGTGGAGGTATTTCCATAATGGACTTAACCTTGGTAGGGTCGACTTTAATCTCTCTTTGTGATACAATGAAACCTAGCAATTTCCTTGATGTGACTCCAAAGACACATTTCATGGGATTTAGGTGGACTTTATTTTCATGAAACCTCTCAAAAATTCTTCATAGAATGTCAGGATGTCTAACTCTAGTTTTTAATTTTTCTAGTACATCATCAACATAGTCCTCAAAAATATTATGCATCACGTCATGGAAGATGGTAGTCATGGCACATTGATATGTAACTCTAGCATTATTGAAGCCAATTATCATGACTTGGTAATAGAATGTTTTCCATACAGTGGTGAATGCAACATTGTGTTGATCTTCTTGGGATATCTTGATTTGATTGTATCCAAATAATATATCTATTAAGGACAACATCTCATACCCAGTACTTGAGTCAAAAATCATGTCAATGTTGGGTAGAGGAAAATCATCTTTAGGGCACACTTTGTTGATATCTTTGAAATTAGTACAACTGTATATACCTAGGGTTTTTTATTCACTAAGACTATGTTTCATATCTATTCAGAGTAATCCAGTAGCCTAATTAAATATGCTCCTAGAAAATTTTCTAATTCTACTTTAACCAATAAGGTGATGTATGGATACATCTTCCTCAATTTATTCTTGATTATTTTGGCATCAAGATGGACAAAAAGGTGATGCACAACCAAGTCTAGGTCTAATCCTAACATGTCAAAGTATGCCCATGCACAGATGTCAATATAATCCCATAAGAGTGATATAATTTGTTCACATTTTGCTTCAATAAGGGAAGCTCCAAGATAAACAATTTTTGGATCCTCATAGGTTCTCAAGTCCACTTCTATCATGTTTTCCATAAGGAGTGTGGATCCATCTTCTAGAATTGTAGGCAAGGTATGATCATGATCATCTTCTTCTAACACATCTTCTTGCTATTCCACCAAGGTATGATCATGATCATCTTCTTCTAACACATCTTCTTGTTATTCCTCCCAATGTTCTAAATAGTGTGATGAATCAGAATCCACCATCTCAGGTAAATGCCAAGTAGGAAAAACCTCTAGAAACTCAAGAGCAAAATGATCAAAAAAAATTTGTTCTGAAGACATGTTTGTATTGGCTATAGAACTTGGTCTATATGGACCTTATTTATCTTGAGGGTATGAGCCAATTTTTTGCCTAAGAGTGCCTAAAACAAGTTTTCACTCAAAGGTCTATCTTTTTCTCTATTTTTTCCCTGATTAACGAGTACCTCAAAGAGGTTTTCACCCAAAGATCTTGATGTTTGTTATTTATAGTGACCAAGAAAGTTTTCCTAGTCTCCAAAGTAGGCAGAAGAGTCCAATGAAAAATCGAAGCCTTGTTTGTGATTTCCAATGGACAATCTATCTCTTAGGCCCATGTATTCTACATTTTATTCTTCATTTTGAAACTCATAAAAGCATATGACCAAATTTTTCTCATCCCAATCAATACATTTGAGATGGAAAAGTCATAGGGAATAATGAGGGTTTGCTTCAAGACATGAAGCTCCAATGGTAAAAATATGATGCTCTGCTTTAAGAGGGGAAGAATCAATATAATGTGTTCTTAATTTAGGATGTGAAGTTCTAATGGTTAAGGTTAAAATTACATTTGAATCCAATAGGTCCATGTCAACAAGATCATAAAAGAGGCTATAATTGTATGTTGTGTCACTGCTATGAGTCTCATCACTAGTTGATTCAAAATAATCACTATCAAAAGTTATGAGGTCACCCTCAGGTGGTATAAATCTGAGACCATGATTCAAATTAGGTACTCCAACTACTAAGGGTTCTAGGATTCATCGTGCTTATGGGCCAAGTCCTTTTCTTTTATAATCAATACGATCCATGATCTAATTAGGGATAAGATATTTTTTATTTTAAAATAAATTAGGAAGGCCTTTAGAATATAGCCAATCTCCCTCAGTAAAATCCTCTCGATATTTTTTTGACGCAATCTTAGGTAAAAAAACCACATGTTATTTTTGTTATTTCTTCTTTGGTTTCCAAATCATTGTGGGTTTGTTAGGATTCTTTGAAGGTTTAGACTTACCAAATGTTTTTGAAGTTTTAGAGAACTTTACAACATGGAAGCCATCCTTAAGACTATACATAGAAATGCCCAAGTCTTTAATAATAAAATACTTCGTAAGAGCTAAGAGTAATGAATTCAAAACCTGGATAATAGTTATAATTGCAAAATTGGGCCTCAAGATGTTTGCAATATTCATAAGGCTATCGATTGGTGTGAATAGTAACCTCAATCCCATCATAGGTAAACTTAAGGCACTAATGCAAAGTGGAAATAATGGCTTGCACTTCATGGATCTAAGGATGACCAAGAAGTATGTTATAAGCCAATTCAATGTCCACAATATCAAGTAATGTATGATGTGAAATAGACCCAATAATGATTGGCAACCAAATAGTACCAATAGACTCCCTTTTAGCATTATCATAAGACTTGATAGTGATTGTCTCTAGTTGAATGTCTTTCACAGTGTAGTTAAATATTTTTGCCAACTTAAGAGATATGATATTCAACCCCAAACCATTGTCTATAAGAATCCACTTAATTTTATGGTTTTTAATGATTACTTTAATTACAGTGGGTTATTATGGCTCAGTACAAGTGTAGACATTTATTTGTGATCAAACATCACTTGTAAAAATGATGATAAATGTCCCACAAGGTTCTGGAATTATTCAAGATTTATATCATTGGGAATAGTGGATTCTTGTAAAGATTATTCAGGATAGTTCTATGGAATTCATATGTCCATAAGATATCCAAGATGGAAATCTGTGTAGGGTTTTACTCAATTGGCCTGATAGACTATAAGGTTTTTCAATATTGGGATGAGACAACCTAGCTTTGGTTGGGATAGTAATCAACTTTAGATTCATTGGTGCAATGTTCAAATTAGTTTTTGTGGAAGAAGTAGGCAAAGAGCCCTAGAGAGTAATTTATGAGAATTTAGTTGTGACTGCATAACCTAGAGGTATCAGGGAGATGATATAATCATAAGATGAAAATAAAGGACCTTGAAGGGTGACTCATGGGTGTCTAGTTACATTTCTACAATTTCAAGTCAGTAAGGAACCATTATAATTAGAAGGGTGTTGTCTAAAAATAGTAACCTATGTACATGGAGTTGCAATAGAATTGTGCAAACTTGATGTGGTATTACTAGAGAGAGGGTGTTGATCTTATAATGATGGGTCCCATACCACAAGGATCATGAGATGGTTCATGTAGTTTAATGGTAATAGTGGTAATAGGGGTTATACATATGCATCCCACAATACTGTTATAGTCATAAGGCATGTTGTTGTAGCCCACATTGTTAGTATGGGTATTATGGTAATGATTATGCTCATGTTAATTATTATTTTTACCTTGATTCTAATTCTGATTCTACCTCTATCTTCAATTTTGTCATTAGTTTTGATTGTTCCTTAGTGGTGGTTGATTATGTTGAGGAAAGGGATACTTGTAGATTCCCATACCCTGATTTGTATCCTGATTAGGGGCTAGTTTAATTGCAACTTTTCCACACTCAATGAGATATTAAAAATATGTCATAATTGGATGCAATGATAAACACCATTAGAAAAAACATGATGAAAGTTTGACCATTCATTCTCTTTGTACCAATTTGGTTTCACTTGATCTTTAGGAAATGGCCTTGGTACTAGCCATACAATCAGGTTATCTATTATGAGCTTTTGGAACACTATTTTGATTAGTTATCCCAATTTTATAAAAACCCTAAAACCACCATCATTTGCTCTTCATGGAGGTTGTCTTTGTAAATTAGGTGGTGGATTAGGGAGAGCTAATTATACATTTGGGGCTGATGAAGCCTACATTTTTTTTATATGCCTTATTTTAGTCACCCTATTTTCAACCATGTTCTTGTTCTTGCTAAAAACTTTACAATTATCTCATGAAACTATCTAACTAAAAGATGGGGTTTGATTTGAAGTTTGAACCTATGTAAAGATCTTAATAAGGCCCTTGGAAATAAGAGCCTTCTCAATCTATATACCCTTGTTTATGATCTCCTCAAATGAGTTGGCACAAGCTAGATGTAGATTATTCATGACCTCAAGATGTAAGTTATGTGAAAATATATCTACCAACTATTTATCTAGAGAATTATGTTGAAAGTGACCCGTTAATGCTCTCCATCTCTACAAATATATGGTGAAGATTTCTCCATCATGTTGTTTGGCATTACATAAGTCAAAAACAATCAATTCATGCTCTATTTTGTATGAAGAATGGTTAATAAAAAATTTAGATAATTCATTCCAATCTATAATGATCCCTTGGGTAACTTAAGTAGCCAATCTAAAGCTTGTCCTACTAGACATCATAAAAACAATTGAAGTAGGAACATGATATTGTAAGCAACCTCTTAGCATAATATAAAAAAGCATATATATGTTCACTTGGGTCACCCTTTAATTTTTATTTATCAAATTTGGGTGTCTCAAAATGACATAGAAAGAGGACTTGGAGAATACTTAAATCAAATGGATATGGACATATCTCATCAAATTTGTACTTTTTGATCCTATTTTTAGTCTCCAAACATAACACAATATCCTTCATGAAGTTCCACTCTTGCATGTTTGATGCATGCATGGGTGGAACATATATCTATTAGGGTGTAATGTTCCCCTATTGCTATTGTTGTTGGGGTGGAACGTGTCTCGATAGTTGTTATTGTTGGGGTGGAATGTGCCCCTATTGTTGTGGTTAGGGTAGAATGTGCCCCTGTTGTTGTGTGCATTTATGAGGGATGTAAATCCTACATTACATGACTTGGTTTTAATTTTATCCTAGAGTCAAGTGAATAAGCCATTGATTCCTTAAAATATATTATCTTGAACTATAGGTACTTTTTTGATTTCTAGGGAATCCTTGGTCTATTTACCAATTTTGTGTTGGTTGAGATGAACTAGCTAAATTTTCTTGAGGGATTTCCTCAATTCAAATCGAATGTTTGGGTTTTTTTGTTTGTAAAGTGATAAAAGGCTTTTGGTGACTAAATAATGTGTGTTCCATATCTATCAAAACATTTTACTCAACCTTTTATGTTTTTTCTATTTATTTGAGACACCTTGATCAGTTGTTGGGTTCCCATCAATGTTTCTTGCATAGGTTCAATCACATTTCCTTGTTACTTAGAGACATCATTGTGGATTGAAGTAGTAACTAGGGATTTAGAAGTCCAAAATAAACTGATCGGCATACCATTGACTTATTTTCTTAATCTTGTTAACAAGATTTTGATTGGTTGGTTTTGATTATATAAGTATTTCCTTACCATTGTTAGAAGAAGGTATGTTTGATTGTGAAAATGTTTGTGCTTGTTGTTGTTTTTATATTCTAACTAAGGTGTAAAATTAATCCATAGGAAAATCTAATGGTAATCTAGCACCAAATTCCATCAACCTAAGGAGTGCTTCATCTTGGTTCTCTTGATATTCAGTATAATCCCCTTTGAATATTATAGCTGCAGGAATGTTCTCAAAGACAATAGAATTGTCTTGTCCATCATAAAAGTGCTCATCCTCATATTTAAGGCTATAAGGGACTCCACTATGAATGAATCTTTGAGTCATGTCTAGAAAGGTTTGCCTTATACATTTGACTAAATTTGGATCAATGTTATGCAAATGTTTAAACAAGGTATGGATTTTGATTTTTCTTCCAAATAAATGACTACGGTACTAAAGAGACTATAAAATGAGGGTGGCTTAGAACCACACACAATTAGAAGAATGTGTTCATGAAATTACTTAATATTTGGGCAGGGTTGAAATTGTATAAATTGGAAGAGGGTATGATAACATGAAAAGACTAGATTGTCACTAGTACACTAAAATGTATACTTTTGAGATATATCAATAACATAAAATCTAGTTCAACTTAGATGAGTTGATACTAGAAAAATAGAATAAATCCCTTCAGACTAGGAAGGAGATAATGTAAAATAAGAAAATCATGATGCATAAGCATGCAATAATTCTTAATTATAAAGTTAAAACCAAATAGGTAGCATAACATTGTCACATGGTAATGGGAATGGTAGTATAAAATTCATTTTAAGACTCAAAGCGTGAGTGATATACAAGATGACTTGAGTCCACCAAATATGATAATGTGATAATGAGTCTATAAATATCACTCAATTCAAATGAAAAATTGAACCCAAGTTAAAATAAGTCAAGTGTTAATGGTGAACCCAATTTAACACATCAACCTTTAAAATTTAGAAAAATCCAATTCCAAATTTAAATTATCAATGAGAGATTTAAGAAAATTTGGCAAATGATCTAGATTAAAATGGGTAGCATAACTACACCAAAATGGACGATATGACACAATATTTAAGATGACAATTTGAATAAAGGAAAAGATGATTTTCACTTGAACAACATAATGCCTCCTTGTTCAAGAAATTTTGGGATATTGTGTTTGGTTTATGACATTTTTTTAACAAGGAAGTTTTTACCAAAAATAAGACCAAGTAATCTAAGACAAAGACAAATCAACTAATAAATTATCTTAGGCCCTAAACTAATAAGGTGTGGTAAAGTGGGGCTAATTAAATTAATAAGTTTTTGAATATTTCTAGATGGATAAGATGCATAGGATTTTCACATCAAAATGAAAGAGAAGTAACATGTCATTTGGTTCTATGGAACTTGTCTTGTTTTAAAAAGGTCTTGACTTTACAACCACTACATCCATCCCCCACTTATTGTAGTGCAATGTCCAATGTGCTTAAATGTCCCAGGCTTAGTCCCAGTGATAGGAGATGGTTTAACCATTCAAACCACTATCCCAATGGGGTGATCATAATTTATATACCCTTCATGGATATGGGTTGAAGATGATGCCAAAATATGAAGTCTTAGGTTAAATCTTCCCTATAAAACTTGTGAGAGGTGTTTCTAACTATTTTTCACTTTTTCACATTTAGAAGATGAAAGAAACTATGATAATGGTCAGGTTTAGATGATACCTAGATGAAGTTTGCACACCGTATCCAGATGATTGAAGGAGCTCCTATTTGGATATGGAGGATGACACCTACAGATAAGAAAGACTCAAACAAGGTAAATGTTAGATAGATATATAGTGGACTGCCAAGCAAAAGCTTGGTCCTAGAAGTGCAAAGACTTCTAGGAGGGATGACAGTCCACTAGTTGATAAAGAGAATGTTGTAATAGAAAGAAATAATGAAAGACTTATAGAAAGAGAAATAGATAATGCGTACCTAAATTTTGTAATTTATCTTCCATAGTCACCAACATCGATAATTCTATTGGCGTCAGTCAAGTTGTCGACGTTGGTTATACTGCCAATGTTGGTTGTGGCAATGGTCAATGTCGGTTAGGGCAATGGCCTTGGACGGGTTTTGGATTAGTTTTATGGTTGACAGAGGGATCTAGAAGGAGTCTGGGTCTATTTAATGGTTTGTGCAAAATTTTTAGGGTAGTGAATATGGTCTAAAAAAGGGGTCAGGTAGAGGATAGGGGTGGAAGGAAAATAAGGATGAGGGGAAGGCTTTTCAGCCTTTCTGGGAAGGAAGTCGGGTTGTCTATCAAAAGTACTCAGGAAATAGTCAATGGACTAATTACCAATGCATTTTATAAATACTAAAATGAAATAAAGGAAGAATACTTAGCTCTTGGTAGAGAACCAGAAGTGTAGAAGACTTGTTTCCGTTATCGCTGATGTAGGAGACCTCATGCAACCTTTAATCTGGTGTGGAGTGAATTTTGTAGAGCTTCTTAGCTTGGAGGGTGCTATTGGGAAGCCGATGCCTGCAAAGAGTCAAGGAGCAAGAGAATTCAAACCCTGGAGCAAGAGAATTCACATTCATGGGGGGAGAAATAGAGGTTGAAATTTAGTTTTAAAGTAACCAATGTCAGCGACACTGCCGATGTCGGTCGACGGTTGACTGACGTCAGCGGTTAAAGAATAGGAAAAAAGGCTATTTTTAGCCTTTTGCCCATTCTTCTAACTGCCATGTTTAATTGTCACTAGAAAATGGTCCAAAGGTGGATTAAATAGGCGTGAGAGGTTAGTGGGAGAGTTGAAATAGGTCTTAGGTAATTAAGATTTGTCATAGAGTGATAAATGGTCTAGGGGCAAGGAATCCGAGGTGAGGTGTCCTAGGGGGAATTACTAATTTAAAATAAGTATTTTAAATTAATAAAACATAAGTTAGGCATGTTAAATTTGAAAGGGACCAAGAGGGGGGATTGACACTATTTTGGTGTCTACATTTACCCCTTTTTGTCTTGTTGGTTGTTCTTGATGAATTGTAAGACAAAAATAGGAGTAAGTTGCCCTAAGTATGGGATGAAGTATTCCCCCTCAAAGTAGGATTCGAGGGAAGGTAACCTGATATCAGGTGCCAATTTGAAAGAAAGTGGATGCAAATGGTGAAGGTTGAGTGTGAACACTGTAAAAGGTGGGATTGTGTGTATACCACTTCACATGATAGACAGGTCAAATTGTCACGTTCAAAGGTCAAGGAGTGTTAAAATTGAAATAACTAGTCCCAAATATTTAGTCATAGCTGATTGGGTTAAATGATCCAAGTTGTAGCTCCAATGGTCATCATGTTGCAAGTATCCCAGGCTCTGGAAGTGCTCTTGGAAAACATAAAAATGTCACAAGTAGTGGGGATCAACTGGAGTGCGATCTGATAATTATGGGGGTCATGGACAATTTGCTAACTATTTGTGAGGTAGCATGGGCAATCAAAACAACCAAGGTAGAGTTGTCTCGAAAGGGGTCGTGGCTTGAGGAGATAGTCATGATCTCTAAGGTCATTGGTCGAGTCAGGCTGAGATATAAGTGATCTCAAGTGTGCCCCAGGAGGAGTCTAAGATGACTTCTACTATGAGAGCTGGTTATTATGGGCATGATTTTGGTCATTTTGAAAGAAGACTGATGTTTTAAGGCCATCGATGCCGGTTATAAAACTGATGTCAGTGGCTAAAAGAGGCTGACATCGGTGGAAATCAATCGACGTCGGTGGCCTAGGGCACACTTCTGCCGACATCGACAATCTGCCAAATTTGATAAAATTGGATTGGCAACCCACCAAAAGTCATTTATGGATTTGTCAAAGTGAGAATTTGAGCTCTGGAATATTTGAGTGAAAGTGACCTCTAGGTGACCGGTGCAGTAGTGTGAGGGGCTAGATTGCGATTGGTGGAGAGATTGAGTGAAGTTGAGCAGGATTGGAGGTTGAAGAGTTGGTTGTGGGCCACCAGGAGTTCATGGAGAAGCCGAGGTAGAAGAGATGGCAGAGGGTGGAGGAGGCCCCATTAGAGGACCACCACTAGTGGCACCCATTGTACCACCTCAGCAACAGTGACGAGACAAGGTAGGAGGTGTATTTTGATTTTTTTGATTGGTTTTGAATTTGATTTAGTTTTTAATTTTTTTGTGTTTTTTAGCTTGAAATTAAGGGGGAAGGGTAGTTAGAAGGGTGGGTAGGCTAATTAGGGTAGGTTAGGAGGTTTTAGGAGGGTGTGGGGGTGAATTTGGGGTAGAAATGGGGAAGCCCTAATTTTAGGGCTCACCCTGTTCGGCCCTAGGGCCAAACCAGTCACCGATGTCGGTGAGTTAACCAACATTGGCCGACCAGTGACCAACATCGATCACTTACCTACCAACATTGGCTAGATACTTACCGATGTCAGTTAGATAACTACCATCATTAGCACACTAATCGATGTTAGTGGCTGTTAGGTCTGAAAAGGTTTAAAAATTGATAAGTCAAAGGGCCAAAGTCATGCCAAGAGCTTCCCAGGTGTTAGTATAGGCATATAGGTGTAGGTAAATGGTCAATTAGGTAGATGAATGGGAGAATGGCCGAGCTAACCTTAAGAGACCCCATGTCAACTAAGTGCTACCTACATAGCCCCAGTCGTTAGGGGCCTTAGGCTGATGTAGTTCTCCAAAAAGGGAAGAAGAGTCAAAGAGATTGGTAGTCAAATTGTTAACATGGGTTTGTGGTTTTGATTAGATGCAGGCGAGGCAGACACTGATGCTGCGAGATTAGCTCCTGACATTGCTGACACGGATGCATTAGGATATTATCAGCAAGGAGTGGACTCACATCACTGTAGTGGGATTAGGTAGGCTATGGCACTACTATCGAGTAGCGAGGGATGTCAATATTATGGTGGCATTGATTGAGTGGTGAGATCACTCCACCAACACCTTCCACTTGCCGACAGGAGAGCTGACAGTGACAGTGGAGGACATGTACTAGATTTTATAGCTACCAATACATGGAGCAAACTTATATGCATGCTCAAGAGAGGCACATGATATCTAGATGGTGATGTTATTTTATGAGCATGCTACTGACGTGACTTACCATTCAGCTAGGTTTGCATACGAGCCTTTGTATGCGGTAAATGAGGATGCATATTGACTGGCCATCCTGATGATGATCGGCATCACAGTCTATGCACTACCAGATGCAAAAGGAGGTAGATTTCTGGTTACTATGATCGAATTTTTGATAGAGATGTTAGAGTAGTAGACAGCGTTTGCCTGGGCACCTATATTTTTGGTACAGCTATAGAGAGAGCTATGGGGGATCAGCTGGTGGTGGCGGTATAGTTTGTGTGTGGGCCACCTCCTGCACTGCTGGGCATATGAGCACATTGTGGTCACCCAACCTCTTAGCCTTCTAGTTGTGATTCAGGCTAGCTTCAGAGTTGGTTTCAAGCAATGGTGTGAGGTCATGGCACAGACTCAAGTGGATAGAGTAGTCAGGGACATCGACTACTACAGAGGGGTACTAGAGGCCCTGATCCTAGTAGATATCATTTGGAGACCATTTTTGGTGTACCTGGCCTTTAGAGACTAGGTAGAGCAACTGGTCAGGGTGCAGAGTTTTAGATGGGTTAGGGGTAAACAAGCCAGTGAGCTTGAGAGAATGCTAGCAGAGAGAGTGCAGTGCTAGTATAGGCTACTACAGGATGTGCCACCCGCCTTCCCACAGTACTGCTGAGATGACATTGAGGCGTCACTCCCACTGCCAGAGGAGATAGAGGCACCAGATTTTGAGGAGCTACTTGTGGGCCCTGGGGTAGTTGATCTAGGTTGCATAGAGGCCTACTCAGCTTGGTGGGCAGGATAGTATGCAGGGGTCCGGAGAGGTCCACAGCCTGATTTGCAAGCAGTCACCAAGGACAGGGACACTGCAAGATAGGAGAGGGATGCTGCCATCTAGGAAAGGGATGCAGCCCAAGGATAGGTGACCATTTTATAAGGCCAGGTCATAGTATTACAGGGGCAGGTGATAGGTTTGATAGACCAGGTGGTTGCTTTGACAGGGTAGATTACCATTTTGTAGGGGTAGTTGGTTGTAGCCTAGGCATAGGTTTGGCAGGACAGGGCCTGATTCAGCCACCACTACAACAACTAGCTCAAGAGCTAGCACAGTCGACATCACTATAGCCAGCTCAGTCACAGCCACAGGGTTTAGTGCAGGGTGTGGCAGTAGTATTGATGGGTCCACTATAGACTGTACCTATATTTAGGTACAATACTACGTTGGATGAGATCGCTTATTATGAGGGGGCTATTAGGGGGTTTCCTTAGATATAGTGATACTCAAAGATGAGAGCTGAGTAAAGCTGATAGCGATCTATGTTACGAGTGACTACTTCAGGTTCTCATAGATGACAGTGATCAGAGGGTGGAGATGATACAGTGTCATCACAGCCACTGCCACCACCACCACAGCCACAGCCTTAAGGCCATATTTTTGTCATTATGTATATACCGGCTTGCGAGCCATTGATGTGAGATGTACATATTTTTTGAGAGAGAGAGACACAAATTGTATCATTGTAAACTATTGATGTTCACATATATATGATGAGATTTTGATTGGATTACTGATGTGCTATGGATGTAATGGATGTTAGTATTTTTAATATTTTTCATAGGATATATGCTTAATGTGATGATGTTTATGATGATGTTGTTGATGATTATGATTTGAACGATTATGTTATGATGATGTTTAATGAATATGATGATGATGTGGATGATTATGTTACAACTTTCACATTATGGTATAATGATGTATGATGTAACATTGGTTTGTGTTTTGGTTTGTTAGTTTCCATGTGTATTGTTTTCCATAAAAACTAATGTGATTGGTCTATGATAATATTAATAGTTGTGGAAATATGTGATTGGTTATTATGTGATGAAGTTAGGTAAGAATTGAAAGGCATGTTGCTCTTTTATTGACAAGGACCATAATGATAACATAGGTAGGGGTTTTTGGAAACAAAATCCCTATTTATGCATTATGTTGTTGACCATTGGTTATGTTAGAAAAGTAATGAAATCACTTTGACATTAAATGAGCTTGAAATCCCTTGAGTATGTTGGGGGAATAGGTGATGTGATATGTTAGGATAGGGTAACCCTTTTTAGTAGGGATAACTTTGCCACTTTTTATAGGAGACCCTGAGAATGACTATAGGCAAGTCCATGACTTTTTTTTGGGGTAAACTGATCAATGTGGGAAGTCTACGTGGGGATGTTGTTTTGTTTTGTGGTCATATGTGAAGCTGATAGATGTGAGAAGCTTCTGAGAGAGTGTTGTTTGTAGCAAGATTTTTAGGCATAGCCATCCTTCGAGGGAGTGGTCTATATTTTGCTTTATATGTTTTTGAGGGCTTTGAATAGCTGTCCTTTGAGGGAGTACTCTATTAGTTACAGCAATGATGATGTAGTTGTCCTTCGAGGGAGCAGTCTGCATTTAGAGTTTATGACCTTTGGATATTTTGTTTGACATCCCAATTTATTTTTGACAAAATTTTTAGTCATGGACAAGACTATAGAAGTTTAAGGGTTTCCTTTTATTAGGACAAAGCATTCATACTTTATAAAAGGGTTACATAGTGTTTGTTTTAGGGAAATAGGGTTGAAAGGAATGGGGATTAAGATGATAGGGATTGCTCAAGGGATGAGCTCAAGTTAAATATCAAGTGAATGAGAACTTGATTAACAGTAGAATGGTCGTAGATGCAAGGCATTAAGGGGCTCAGTTTATGGCTATCCTTCGAGAGAAGATAGACGATAAGTCCCTGACCCATATTTGTGCATTATGATATATGGCCCAAGCCAACTAAGAGCAAACTTACCTCATTTTCTTCTTTGCATATTGGTCACATGTTGGTTGATTTCAGATGTGAAGATGATTAAGAAGGTCAGTTGATGATTGGTCAATGCTTGATTGAGGTCATGAAAGTCATTGGAAAGTCAAATTCCCCTAGTTTGCTTGTGACAGGGACAATATTTAACACCCATTGCAGATAATCAATGGGTTGGATAAAGGATATGGAGAGAAGATGTTTAAGCTCCTCTTTGACCTAGATACCCCACCTAGTTGATAGGTTAGGGGTTTCAAGCGAATGGCGTTTATGCAAAAAAGAAACTAGGAGGGATGGAAACCACCAACTCCGTAGGTGAAGATGGGGGAAAAGGTGAGTTTGGAGGTGATGGTTTTATGATAGGTTCAGGGTGAGGGTTTTTAAAAGTTTCAATAGGTTCTTCAAAACGCAGGCCATGTCACCTCTTGGCATTCTTTATGGCCTCGTCATTTGGTGGTTCGACGGGCTGGTGGGAGCCTTTTTCGTAGCGCCCAAAACCAAAGCCCTTCCATGCACACCTATAAAGATAGGTATGAGCAAAGTTTGGGTTACCAAGAAAAGAGAAGTCAGATGTGAATAGTTGAGGTGATGAAAGAGGATTCCCATCAATGGGAGCTCGATCTAGCCCCCCATAAATGAGATTTGTTTGAAGATTGGGAGGACCATAAGGGATGACCATTTTGATCTGATGGTCATAGCCAGGATTGTGATGAAGTTGTCCACACTCCTGAGGAGTCTAGAACATATCCAAAGTGAGTAAATGATACTCCCCAAGTGAAAGAAGTTGGAAGATATCTTCCATAGGGTCTTTTGTTGTCACTTGAAGAGGTGGTGTAGGTGTAACTGTCGTTTGCATACTTGTTGAAGCTTCCGTGAGTGGAGGTGGTGTTTGGGTCGATGTCTTGAAAGTAATGAGAACATCATTGGGTCGATAAGTTGTGTTTTATGTCTTGAAAGGGGAGGGGTCTGTGGGAATGACATGGACTTGACCATCATGTTCAAATTTGACACAACGGTGTAATGTAGAAGGGACACAGGCCATGGCATGGTTCCAAGGTCATCCTAATAATATGTTGTATTAGAACTCTCCCTCAATGATGTAGAAGAGTTCTAGGACTGTTTGTGGGCCAACATGAATATGTAAGATGACGGTGCCAACGGTAGTGGCCATGGTGTCATTAAAAGATCAAAGAATTGTGTCAGTCTTTGACATACAATTCTTTGGGAGGGCTAATTGGTCATAGGCATGGGTGGAAATGATATTGATTCTGGTGCCCACATCAATCATAACTCACTTAACATGAGTTTGATCAACATAGGCTGTGATGAAAAGGGCGGCATCTTGATCTTCTAAGTTGGAGGTAGGAATTTCAGAATCACTAAAGGTAATAGAGGTGACAGTGGATAATGATTGGACTAAGGTAGTTAGTGGTTGGGGGTCCTCAGGTTGGACTTCTACTGCCTGTAATGCTTTGATTAAAGCTTCATGATGTTGTGGAGAGCTTTGAATGATGTCATATAAAGTCATCTTCATGGGAGTTTGGTGAAGCTGTTTCACCATAGAATCATGGATTGCCTCTGAAAAAGTGGGTTGGGATGTACCCAAGATAGAAATTTTGGGTTTTGGTGGTTGAGGAGGTTTGACAAATGGGTAGGTCCAAGGAATAGCAGCTTTCTCTTTTGCTTTATCCTTTAAATTTTGTGACCTATTGGCCACATTGATGGTGTTAATCTTGAATAAAGGGGGTGACGGAGGTAAAGGGACCATAGTCTGATGATGGGATTTTGATGGAGGTAAAGAGGTTTGAGAGACATGAGATAGTGTTGGAGATTCGTTGATAGTATCCTCAACAAGAAGGGTGTCTTTCTCCAAGTATTGGTGAATGACAACCTTGAGGGCACAACAATTTTTGGTGTCATGTCCAAGTGTGTGATGATATAGGCAAATTTTAGTGTCATCAAACCAAGATGGTTTTGGTCTGAGAGGTTGAAATGGTTTAATAGGTGGAAGAGTGATGTTAGAAGTTTGCAAAAGTCAGCACAATATCAAAGCATATGAACCCACTAAGGGGTCCATGCTTGTTGATGCACTAGATGTTGATGACTTTTGTTTGGGAGTTATTGAGGGATATTTTTGCACCACCTTTTGGGTTGGTGGTGTGGCCACTCGTGTAGATGACACTTTCTTTGTGAGGGGTGCCAAATTTTTCAGAGGAGGTAGTTTTTTGGTGGGTAAAGGGAGTAATGGAGGCAACTTGTTTTTGTTAGGAGTTGGAGTAGGAAGAACTCCTATTAAGGTAGAAGGATGTGGGCCCAAAATAGAGGGCAATGATGATGGTGGAGGAGGAGTTCACCGATGTGGTTTAGTAGCCTTCTTTAGTTTGGTTTGAGGACCACTATTTTGCGAGGCAAGGTTCAAGTCTACCTTCACTTGTGGGTGAGTGAGGTTAGATATGGGGTGAATATCAAGGGATTTAATCAGTTTTGGTATGGTGGATGTTTGTGAGGGTTTAGGCTCAGATGTGAATGGTTGAGCTTCTGAAGATTTGGAAGTAGAAGCCTAGTCCCCATTGGAGACTTTTGGAGATTTTGTCATAGAAGGGTCGACAACACGAGATGAGATGGGACATGTAAGGTGAGGATCTTTGAGTCACTCCCATAATTCCTTATGTTCTAAGTTCCTCGAATGGAGAAATTCTAAGTTCTCAACCAATCAAGAGAATGGCTTGGAAGATGTTGGATGAGGCTTTGGTTTTTTAGAAGATGTGGGTGGTTGTGAGACCAAAAATATGTTAGATGCAATGCTCTCAGGCCCAAGGCATGAGAGAGCCATTACTGGATCCTCTTCGGTTGAAGTGGGTGAAGAGACAAGTTCTTCTCTTAATGGAGAAGGAATTGGAGAATGTGACTCCACAAGAGGATAGAGGGCAGGAATGATTATACCTTCTACTTGTGGTTGAGAAGTGGGAAAGGTAAGGTCCTCTATTGGTAATAGAAAGGATGAAGGTGGTGGGGCTAACAGTGCTAGTATCATCAAAGCATCCTGCAATATAAGAGAGGTCGATGGAGAACTAACAAGAGAAGAAGGTTTGTCCATCTGTGGAAGAGAAATGGGAGAAGAAGGATCTTCTACCTATGATGGACAAATAGGAGAAGAAGACTCTTCTACCTGTGATGGACAAATAGCTTGAGCAACCTCTTTAGACTGTGAGAGAGGTTGGTCAGGTATAAGAGGAGAGACCGTGTTGACCGTGCGTATATTATGCTTTTGGGAGTCCTCGGCTATGGTCTGAATGTTATTTTAACTAGGGGGATGGTTAGGAAAAGGTTGTCTAAAGATGTCTATGTTTTGATTAGGTGGCACATTTGGGTTATCCAAGACAAGATCACCCTTATCTAGCATATCTTGAATGATGTTCTTGAGGGTTTTATAATTGTCTGTGTCATGGCCTTTGACACGGTGATAATTACAAAAGTCATTCTTTCGATACCATGCAGGGATGGTATGTGAGGGATCAAATTGAGGTGGTGGTCAAATTTGGGGGAGATTGAGGACTCCCTATTTGACAAGTTTATCCAACACAGACACATATGATTCTCCTATTAGAGTATATTGACGATGTACGTATCATTGTTGGAATTATCATGTAATGTTTTGAGATGTGGAAGGTTCAGATTGGTTAGTTGTGGTCGATGATGATGATATACGTATGATAGCATTTGTTGATCCCTTAGTCTTGGAGTTGGAGGAAGAAGGGTCATTTGATTTGGCATTGGGGTTTTTACTTTACAATTTGACTTTATTTTCTTCGACAGCACGGAGTTTAATCTTCTTAGCCATGGTGAAATCTTTGTCAAATGTGTGGAATGTTTAGACCCACAAAGTAGATGAGATGTGTTTGGCACACGCTTGTGAAAAGAGATCAATGAGCTCAGGTTGAGGTAAAGAAAAGGAGAGTTGGTTGATTAAGCCTCTCCAGCGGGCAACAAAATTAGCTATTGATTCATCATCAAATTGTCTGATAGAGTATAGGTATGTGATGGAGACCTTTTTGGTGATGTTGATCAAAAAGTGGTCAAGGAAAAGTTGAGCTAGTTGGGTGAATGTAAAAAGAGAGTGACTGGTAGTAAAACTATACCAATCGAGGGCAGCACCAGAAAGTGACATGGGAAATGTGTGTAGTAACAATGCATCATCATGTGCTATAAGGTAACAAGCATGTCTAAATGCTCGTAGATGTTGTTGTGGATCTTCCTTACTCTGAAAGTGAGTAAACTTGGGAAGTTCCCACTGACTAGGATATGGTTAGATTGGGACTGAGGGATGAATCATTTCATTACAAATTTGTTCATATGAGAGAACATTCCTTGAACCCAAAATGGATGTCTCAAGATTAGACATCTTATCCATCAACATCTTGATTAGATCGGTTGATGGATTTACAAGTGGGGTGCCCCCTAGATTATAAGGCATTTGGAAGGTGTTAAGAGGGGCGTATGATGTAGTTGGTTACGCTTGTATAGGTGCAACATATTGGTAACTAGTCATAGGGACTGATGTTGAAGCCAAGGGTGGTTGTGTCATGAAGCTAGAAGGCACAACTTGACTTGATGTCACCAGAGGTGGTTGGATGGTGGCAACACTAGCCAAAGGATGAGTAGTCACTCTTGTATTGATGGGTGTAAGAGTAGGTGGGATGGAGACAATTAAATTTTAGAATGGTGTAGAACTTTGTTGAATGGTTTGTGGTTGAGGGGGTATGAAAACCCCAATGGAGGTAGGTCCAAAAATAGAAGGAGAGGCCATACTTTTAAGATTGGTCATGGTCAGGTTATTAGTTGAGGCAATGGCTTGGGTATCTATGGGGTGAGTTACGAAAGCTGTTGATATGATTGCCGTCTCAACTAAGGAAGTTGGCATCCCATAAATTGGGTTGCCTGAAGAGTCTCACATTTGACTTCTTGCGAGATAGTACTGAAGAGCCTTGACATTGAGGTCAAGGAACCTTTCAAAGTCTTGGTCCCCTTTGGGAATAATAGGGGGTTGAATTGGGGTTGGATGGATAGGAGTACGTTCAGTTTCTGAATTATACTCCATTTGGGGACTTGATATAGAAGGCAAAGGTAGGAGGGGTTGTTGCCTTGCATGGTTAACAAGAGTTTTGGTTTGACTACATGTCAAAACCATCCAAGGCAAAATAGATTCAAGTTCTAAAGACTGTATGTTTCAGCCTCAAAAAACCAAAATTTGTTTTTGACAGCAAAAAGGTCAGGTTTTAAGCTTACTATTTGAGAATAAAATTTCCTGATAATGACCGACATCGGTAGAAGAACTGATGTCGATGAAGAAAGTTGCCTATGTCAGTGGAAAAATCGATGCCAGTTACTGTGTATTTCTAGAAACTCAAAATACTAAAAGTTTTTGGAAGAAAGAAGAAAGTTTTGAGTTGTTTTTGGAGCTCAAAATAATGCGTCCTTACCAGTTTGAAAAATTAGATAAAAAATAGAAAAGTGGATGAAGACAAGCAGATCCTAAACATTAAATTCCTAAGAATAAATTTTTAGAGTCATGTTGGCTAATGCCTTAGAAGAGTGTGTTTGGGAAGTTGGGCTTTTGGAACGGGTACTAAAAGAAGCAGTCTAAGGTTGGTTTTGGGTTAGTTTTGGTGCTCAAAGTCTGTATTAGGTTTCGTACATGGCCTAGTGCTAGGAGCTTGCTACCCTCACTTCACGAGCCCAGAGACAAGCTAAGTTGCTTAGCTAGTATATACTTCCCCTAGAGTTTATACTCTGCCAGAGAATAGAGTGGGTTCTCCCCTTGGTAGTGAAGTCCAAGTAGGATTATCAGGAAGGGTAAGGTATCCGCTAGGTGATGAAATCCTAGTTGGTCCTTGTCTCAGGTATGTTTAGATGTTTGATTGTGATAGTGGTCTGGTCATGTAACATAAGTGCACTATGATTTATTCATAATGCGCTTTTAATTACTAGATGAGCTAAAAATGCATTCAAGCATGAATGAAATGCAATATATTTTTAACCCAAATGGAAATGTGTGCTCGGATGCAGACAATAGGAGAAAAGGTTAAGAGTATGAATTTCACTACTCTAAGATGCAAGAAAGAAAAAAAGAAGGATTATTTTTAACTTGCTAATGGTGTCTTTTCAAAAGAGATAGAAGAAAAGGATGCATGAAGAGGTTTAATGCACCTATATGAAAATTTTGCTTTTAGAAGAAAAAGTATGAACCCAAGGAAAACTCTAGGGTCTCACCAGGCGTGCCAGAATGTTTCTAACTATTTTTCACTTTTTCACATTCAGAAGATGAAAGAAACTATGATAATGGTCAGGGGTTAGATGATACCCAGATGAAGTTTGCACACCATATCCAGACGATTGAAGGAGCTCCTCTTTGGCTATGGAGGATGACACCTGTAGATAAGAAAGACTCAAATAAGGAAAATGTTAGATAGATATATAGTAGACTGCCAAGCAAAACCTTGGTCCTAGAAGTGCAAAGACTTCATGGAGGGATGACAGTCCACTAGTTGATAAAGAGAATGTCATAATGAAAAGAAATAATGAAAGACTTAGAGAAAGAGAAATAGATAATGCGTACCTAAATTTTGCAATCTGTCTTCCATAGTCACCGATGTCAATAATTCTATTAGCATCGATTAGTCAAGTTGCTAACGTCGGTTATACTGCCGACATTGGTTATGGCAATGGTTGATGTTGGTCAGGGCAATGGCCTTGGACGGGTTTTGGACTAGTTTTATGGTCGATGGAGGGATATGGAAGGAGTCTGCGTCTGTTTAATGGTTTGTGCAGGATTTACAAGGTAGTGAATATGGTCTAAAAAAGGGGTCAGGTAGAGGACAGGGGTGGAAGGAAAATAAGGATGAGGGGAAGGCTTTTCAGCCTTTTTGAGAAGGAATTCGGGTTGTATATCAACAGTACTCAGGAAATAGCCAATGAACTAATTACCAATGCATTTTAGAAATACTAAAATGAAATAAAGGAAGAATACTTAGCTCTTGGTGGAGAACCAAAAGTGTAGAAGACTTGTTTTCGTTATGGCTGATGTAGGAGACCTCATGCAACCTTCAATCTGGTGTGGAGTGAATTCTATAGAGTTTCTTATCCTGGAGGGTGCTGTTGGGAAGCTGATGCCTATAAATAGTCGAGGAGCAAGAGAATTTGAACCCTGGAGTAAGAGAATTCGCATTCGTGGGGGGAGCAATAGAGGTTGAAATTTAATTATAAAGCAATCGACGTCGGTGATACTGTCAGCGTCGGTCGATGGTTGACAGACGTCAGCGGCTAAAGAATGGGAAAAAGGCTATTTTTAGCCTTTTGCCCATTCTTCCAACTGCCAGGTTTAATTGTCATTGGAAAATGGTCCAAAGGTGGATTAAATAGGTGTGAGAGGTTAGTGGGAGAGTTGAAATAGGTCTTAGGTAATTAAGATTTATCATAGGGTGATAAATGGTCTAGAGGCAAGGAATCTAAGGTGAGGTGTCCTAGGGGGAATTATTAATTTAAAATAAGTATTTTAAATTAATAAAACATAGGTTAGGCATGTTGAAGTTCGAAAGGGACCAAGAGGGGGGATTGACACTATTTTGGTGTCTATAAGAGGTAATGGCATCCCCTACACAAGCCAAGATGCATAAAATAAAGACTAAGAAAAAGAGCTTTAAGGTTGATTCTATATCACCCAAGCCATGTAGGTCTTGGGGAGAGCCTTTACAACATCTATTTTATGCCTTCATACTAAGGTAATTTGAAATTAAGATGGAGTTTTTGATCTCTAAAACTCCCTATAGGGGATGGGGGGAGAGCATATGTTCACAACTTCATTTTTGCTCAAATAAATTTAAACTAAGAAAACGATGATAAATGACTTACTTACAATAAAACTTTGAAGTGAGTTCAATTTTAAATCATAAATTAAACTGTTTGGTGGTGTTCTTTGGCCCCTTGGCCTTAAGTTGTAAAAACCTTTAAAGAATAACTAAAAAAATATTCAATATAAACAAGAAATTTTTCCTTAAGCACTAAATGGAAATGTTCCTAATTATTTTAATAACCTAAAAAGAGGTTAAAAAGACTTAATTAGGAACAAATAGACCAATTTATAAATAGGTCCTACAAGAAAATAGTCATCATATTGTTTAGCTTTGAAGCACTTTTTCAAATGAAACAAGCAAACTTGAAAAGTATGCTCTTGGGTTTGGATGACCTATTGACCCAAAGGCAAAACCACAAAAGATAAACACATTAGGTTAGGCAATGTTTAGAAAAAAATTCAATAAAAAAACTAAAAAAATATCAAAATAATAATAATAATAATAATAACAATAACAATAAAAATAACAATAACAATAACAATAACAATAACAATAAACCTATGAAACATGAAAACAACAAGTTAAAAGGTTTATAAAAATAAAACTAAGCACATAAAACATAAAAACCTAAAATTAGTATTTTAATCATAACATTTAAAATATATATGATTTTGTCACAAACTTTTTATAGGTTCTCAATATCTCCAAGGTGCACCTCTCTATAATAAATTAAATCCAAAAAGTCAATATAAAAAAGTTATTAACTCTGTACTAGTCATTTTTACCCAAAAAATTAGAAAACAAAAAGTGACAGTCACTAAAAGAGTCATAAATTCTAAACTACAAATAAAATTTTAATGAATTTTTTGAGAGAATTAAGATGAAACCAATAAAAACAACCTATCAAAAATTCAGAAAAAAAATAAACAAATTAAAAATAAGAGGTATTTTATTAGCTATTTTTGTTTAAATATGTGGGGTGCACAATCGTGTCCCACCAAGCATGTCAGAATGTAGAGTTGATTATAAAGAGGATCAATTAAAACATTAGTCATGAAAAATCGTAAAATAATGCATTAAAATTGACAATCTAAGCCAAACTATTCATGTGAGTGTTGATAATGATAACAAGATACAAATGAAAGAAAAAAATCAACCATTACCTTGTCAAATGACTCCATTACTCAAAGGCAGCTCCAAACATGTTCTCCCCTTGATCTAGATCTCTAGTCTTTATCAACAATGGCTTTTTTGCTCCTCCATTGCCTCAATAACTCTATACATAACCTAGGCTCATGATATAAACTATCTATTTTTCTATCAATGAAGCTAATCCAAATGCAAATAACATAATAATCAAAACACAAATGACTTATGGAGATATTTTAGCATTATAAGTTTACATAATTTTAGCTTAAAAATTGTAGTGTGAGGTATTTTATTTATAGATTTTTAGAATTGGTCAGGATCAACCACGACTATCCATCTCAAGATTGAGATGTGTGGCCATGAATTAATCTAATATTTATAATTAAATCCATAAATATCATCATCATGATTAGGAAAGAAGGGGCATTAATGAGGTATGAGAGGCATTAAAGAGGCATGAGAGGCCATAATCATGATATTTGTTGTAATTATGGATTTTCAATGCCACTCCATAGATGATGTCATTTAGGTGATGCAGTAAATAAGAATCAATTTCTAAAAATAAATATTCAATAACATTCATGGAAAACCCACATAAGCTTTTGATTTGAATTTATTAACCTTAAATAAGATTAATCGATATTTATGCAATTCTTTGGAAATTAGCCCTCAATTAATAAAAATGGTCAGAAAGTTATATTATTGGGTTATAATTTGACTCAGGAAGAATTGAAAAGTAATGTTAAATGTGTTGGAACCATATTCCAATTTCGGATGTTTCCAACACAAAATAATAAAGGTACATATTGTGTACTAATGAATTAGAAGAAAAGAGTGATCTAGAGCATAAAAAGGTGAAATCATCATTTTGAATCGAAATAAATTGATCAAAGTTAAGAATCACATAAAATACATTGTCCCATTTAGGGATATTTTGGCTTGAATCGGCACTTGTAAACTACAAGTTTGAACTATTTAGCACATTTTAATGATTTTGACCTAAATTGGGTATTTGAGTGCAATTCAAGTAATATTGACAATTTTAACAAAAATGTTGTTAATAATTGGATGTCTACAGTTTGTTTGAGTGGTTGAATTTGAATTGCATTACTATGCATTCTAATTAAACCACTTAGACTTTCATGTGGGAATTATTATAAAAATTTATCTCCTATTTTGATAGCTCTAACTGGTACTTAGTCTTTATTTTCCATTAAATGATCTTCAAATAAATATGGATCATAGCTATTTTAAGATGGCTTCATAACATAATAGGGCTCTTATTATTGGTTTTGTTCCATGTTAAGCATTATTTGAGCAAGCTATTATTGTATTTGCTCTGGTTCTTGGCCTAAATAAGGAAGCATAATCACCAAATACTATTCTAAAGGGTCATACCTTTGTTTAATATATGGTATGTTATAATATGGATAAGGATTCTTCTCATAAGCAATGTCATGATATGACTCTTGAATAACAGGGTCATTGGTCACAAAGTTCCCTTAGCTAGGATTATGCATAGCTCTACTACATGTAATGATGCAAGTTTAGATTCATGGATAGGTTACATGAAAAACAAAGGGTCAAAAAGTAACAAATAATCAAGATCCAAAAAGGGTCTTTGGATATGTAAAATAGACTTAAAAGTGAGAAATAACTAGACTAGACAAAGGAAGGACAAAACAAAAGTGAGATCAGCCTTATAAAATTATACTAATTTTCTCAAAGGTGGTTATAATCCATACCAAAAGTAACATAAAGACTCAAACTCGTGTATGGCTAGATTACTAATTTATCCACAGGCAATTATAATCATATTAAAATTGTCAAGATCCACCAGCTCTCAAAAGAGCACACATGATTACCTTTGTATAAGCAACTAAACACAAAATTTAACCAGAATGCACAAGTAACTAGAAATAAGAAATAACACAGAATATGAGAGACAATACCCAATTGTATTAATACTCTTCTAGAAAGAAATTACAATGAAGAGATGCCACACTCTTCCACACCTTTCAGGCTTCCCACACCAAGTGTACAATAATTCACCTTCAAGAGTTCACTCTCATCAATTACGGTCCCAACACACAACTCAAACACAGAGTTTTTGTTCACCTCCAACCAGTCAGTATAAATACTACCAGTACCACTAGTAAGTGACAACCGAATCAACTGTCATTGCCTACTTCTAGTCCAACCGAGTACTCCACATACTCAAGGTTCGCGTACACCACGTACTCCAAGTAGATCTCACCTAATCTTGCTATCTATTGTGTTGCTGATCACCTTGATCCTACTACCACCTACAGATCAACCTAGTTCTACACACCTGCAACCCTAGACCTCGTACACACACACCTCCAGATCAACTGACCTTACTTACTCATGTAGATCTCACCTGATCATGCTATACCACAGATCAACTTGGCCTTGCACACCTGTCGATCGAGATCATACACACCCGAAAGAACCCTTGGCCTTGCCTCACCAAGTCCTTATGATTCTCCCTTGGATAGAACCCTTCTATTTCTATAGAAGCCTTCTGATTCTACAATCTTAAAATACAGCCCATGAGTCTATTATATAGATCCCATACAAATAATAATTAGACTTATAATTACAATAATTAGAACCGTAGCTCCAAGACTAAAATTAGTCTTTTACATGCAAACAAACTGTCTGTCCAAAAATAGACCAATTTGGGAGACGCATGCACACACAGGCTACCAACATCGGTTCCTATCTGACTGATGTCGGCCAACCCCTAACTGACGTCAGTTATTGTGAACATTGAAGATGACCGACATCAATTGATCAGACCAACATCAGTTGCCTACAACTCAGCAACTTCCTCTTGTTTACATCTTGGTGAAGCTTTTAGCTTCACAACCTAACAATCTCCCACTTGGAGATAAATAACTGCATCTGTACCTATACCTGTACATCATCTAATTTGTTTCCTAGCTTGTATCCCTCTTCAAGCTCAACCTTGAAGACCAACCACCAAAAATCTTGTGGTGCACCTCCTATCATCCAAGTAACCTGCCGTATCTGCATCTACAAACCCATGTAGAAAAGAACTTGACCCTGCATAGCATGTTAACCTACTGCTGGTCCCTTTCAGATACCTGAGAATCCACTGAACTGCACTCTAGTGCTTCTTTCCCAGATTGGCTCCAAACTTGCTAACAGCTCCCATTGCATGGGCAACCTTAGGTCCAGTACACTTGTACTTAACCTCATCATGTGATTGGGGACACCATTCTATGAACTATCCATCCATAGGTGTGCATACTGATTCTGCATCCCGCATCTCGAACCTCGCCACTACCTTAATCACACAATCATCTGGAGACAAAATCAACCTGTGATCTTCCATGTCTCTAGAAAAAACCATGCCAAAGAATTTTGCTTTTGAATCCTTCCTGGCACATATCTGAGCTACCTTTACCTTTAGCTCAGAAAAAACCCTGCATGTGTAACCCTGCAACAAGCACATACACAACATACAGTAACAAGATAATGTAGCTATCATTATCCAACTTGGTAAAGTAAACACAATGGTTGCAATGACATTGACTAAAGCCATGCTTTGTCATACAACTGTCAAACCTATACCACTATCCTAGAGCTTCCTCAAGACCATATGACCTGGCCTTTCATCTCACCTATCCATTCACTCTATTCTTTAACCTAGGAATCCATTCATCTTTTAGTGCTTTCCCAGCTGGCAACCCTACCAAAACTATCATTTGGTTCTCCAAAGAATCAAATTCCTAAGTCATGCCATTGTCCCACTATTTCCTAGACTCTACCTGCATCAAAGAAGAGGAATAATGAATTTGAGGCTTACTTACCCTTTCAGTCCTCCACATGGGTGTTTGAGACTCCTTGATAGCTTGTTGTACGCCCAAAATCCATTTCAGTGACCGACCTCGGTCACCCCCTCAGTCCACACTCGACTGACGTCGGTTCCCTATGACTGACATGAATATCGATGTCAGTTCCTTGATCGACATCGGCGTCAACCTACCTGACACCACCGACCTCAGTCTACACATGACCAACATTGGTACCTATCTGATCGACACCGGTTCTCACCTGATCAATTTTGGTACCTGTGTTCTCTTGTGAGCGATGACTTTTTCTCGTGAGCACACTTTAGATCAAAACCCTGTCCAAATCTCCCTTGCTCTACCTAGAAATGTCCATCTCCTTTAAGTTGATCTCTATCCATCATCCCCTCCATGAACACCAAGGCTTTCCAATTCTTAAGTTTTTCAAAGACATCAGTCTTCCTCTTAAGAACATGCATCTCCTTCTTCTCATGTGACCAAGCCTACAAAGCCACGTCTTTGCAATAGAGGGAGAATCAGTAATATAAGTAGATAGATAAAGGATACCTACTTTCTTACCACCTGCTAATTTAAGTGCATCCATTATGAGAGTTATTATGCATCTCTCATCACCCAACTTTCTTGAAATTAGACTCCTCTTCAGGACTGGGACCTGCATGACACCATTCAACACCCATATGTTGCATGTCTGCAATTTCAGCTACACTTTAGCTTTGCCAACAATTTGAAAAGGCTCACCAACCCAATCTAGGGTTGCATGTAAAGTAGCAACAGAATCTAAAAAACAAGATTCTATTTTATCCAAGGAACATGCAAGAGTAACCCGTGCATCAATACCTGCAACATATGCATCTTTAATTCCTTCATGTTGATCTCCTACCAACTAGCAATCTTTTACCTACCCTTTCTTTCCATAACTTTGTAATTGACTATTCTTGATATTCTCTTTCATTCTCAGCTTACTTTCTTCTGCCATTGCTATACTCCCACTCCAACAGAAACCCCTGTGAGTGACCTGTAATTAAAAACCACTTAACACACTTTGAAACCAAAGTTTTAGTGAACCAAGCTCTACCACTTGTCAGTGATCCTAGCTCTGATACCAATTTTTAGGATCCACCAGCTCTCAAAAGAGCACACATGATTACCTTTATATAAGCAACTAAACACAGAATTTAACCAGAATGCACAAGTAACTAGAAATAAGAAATAACACAGAATATGAGAGACAATACCCAATTGTATTAATACTCTTCCAGAAAGAAATTACAATGAAGAGATGCCACACTCTTCCACACCTTTCAGGCTTCCCACACCAAGTGTACAGTAATTCACCTTCAAGAGTTCACTCTCATCAATTACAGTCCCAACACACAACTCAAACATAGACTTGTTGTTCACCTCCGACCAGTCAGTATAAATACTGGCAGTACCACCAGTAAGTGACAATTAGATCAACCATCGTTGCCTACTTCTAGTCCAACTGAGTACTCCATGTACTCAAGGTTTGAGTACACCATGTACTCCAAGTAGATCTCACCTAATCTTTCTACCTATTGTGTTGTTGATCACCTTGATCCTACTACCACCCACAAATCAACCTAGTTCTGCACACCTACAAACCTAGACCTCGCACACACACACACACACACACACACACACACACACACACACACACACACACACACACACACACACACACACACACACACACACACCTGTAGATCAACTGACCTTACTTACTCATGTAGATCTCACCTGATCATGCTATATCATAGATCAACTTGGCCTTACAAACCTATTAACCAAGATCATACACACCCAAAAGAACCCTTGTCCTTGCCTCACCAAGTCCTTATGATTTTCCCTTTGATAGAACCCTTTTGTTTCTACAAAAGCCTTCTAGTTCTATAATCTTACAATACAGCCCATGATTCTATTATATAGATCCCATACAAACAATAATTAGACATCTAATTACAATAATTAGAACTACAGCTCCAAGACTAAAATTAGTCTTTTACATGCAAACAAACTATCTGTCCAAAAATAGACTAGTTCAAGAGACGCATGCACACGCATGCACACACAGGCTGCCAATGTTGGTTCCTATCTGACCGATGTTGACCAACTCCTAACTGATGTTAGTTACTATGAACACTGAAGATGATTAACGTCGGTTGATCAGATCAATGTTGGTTGCCTGCAACTCAGCAACCTCCTCCTGTTTGCATCCTGGTGAAGCTTTTAGCTCCACAACCTAACAAAAATAAGGTTAGACTCACAAAAACAAAACTGTAATAAGAACTAAAATGTAACTAAACTATGTTAATTGGCTCAAATGACACTGGGTAATTATCTCACTTAAGATTCTAAGTTTGACTCATGAATACTATTGGGACAAACAGAATAGGACATAAAAATTTGGCTCAAAAATATTTAAACAAAGTACATAGAAACCATGTAGATCACAATGTATTCTCTAAACAAGGCTCAAAATAAAAAACTACTAGGTCTAGGTAAGGGATATTTTAGATCACATATGAAACCAACCCAAGTAACAAAATCCAAACACAAAAGGAGGATAACCTAAGCCCAAATTAGACAAGTCTTGGACGTGAACCTAATTAGTTTAGGATTTATACCATGAAAGGTTGATATTTAGATTTAATGTACAAAAAAAAGTGAATGTTTTAAGGAAAAAGGATAGACCAGAACGGGCAGCGTAACTACACATTTTGAAATAAAAGATGTATAACAAAGTCTCAAAACTTGGTTTCAAAACATACAAGAGATGGGAACAAATCTGGTAGTGTAATGACTCTCTCTTATAAAATGACATGGAAAGAAGTTTGAACTAAAATATCCAAGAAAAATGTTTGAAACAAAATAGGTAGGGTAACTATGCCTCATTTAAACAAGATACACACAAATGGTTTTAGAAAAAAATTCTAAGGCCCAGAGTATAACATAAATAGACAGAGTAACACCTTTTATGCTAAAGGGGTGTATAAATAATGTGAATGTTTTGGACTTATTTTTATAGGTTATTGACAAATAAAATATTTTTAGACACAAATAATGTAAGTAAAAGATATAGACACAAAAAAACCTATGTGTATCATGTTATACCTAAAAACTAACAAGGTAGCATTGTATCATCAAATTATGTCTATATACTCTAGGAAATAATTTATTAATTCAAAAATTAAATGTGCATGAAAATTAGGTTTTGTTGGCCCCCTCTTCTATTAAGAATGTGTACGATGACAAAAAACTTTGGGAAAATCACCCTAAATTGAAAATATTTCCATAGTACACGAGGTTTTTCTAAAACTATAAGCTTTACCCATTCTATAAGGTCTAAAGTGTAGTTAATACTAGAGATGAAATCAAATAAATTGAGTTTAGAATGATAAACCTATTATATAATAGTCTATTCCTTTGCATAACGACTTCATCCATGTACTTATTAGTGGAGTCCCATGGTTAGCCAAACTTGACTCATTTTTTCATTATGACTAGAGAGGCTAGTAGCTCAGCCCATAACAAGTATAGTATCTATGCCCTATATTATATACCCCACCATATATTAGGGTTGAAACAATGTTGGGAGATAAATTATGGGTTCAAATCTTACCTAAAGAGCTCATGGGGAGGCTATGAACTCTTTCCCACAAGCTAAGTGCATGAAAGAAATAAAAATTTAGGACTTTATAGGTTATTTTTTTATCACCCAAGTTATGTGAACTTGGGGAGATCATAGATGACTTTCCTTTTAAGCTTGGATTAAGCTAAAAAGGTAATAAGTGAAGCACTTTTGGTCACCTAAGTTCCCTAAATGGAATGGGGGGAAAGCATACATGCTAAAATTGGTTTGTGAAAACACACAATAAATAAACAAAATAAAAAACCAACAAGCTCTTAAGAGCACTTAGTCTAGGTTTGTATTCATTTGAAAGCCCCAATTGAAATGTGATGTGAAATTTATCCCCTAGGCATTGTTTTGTTCATTTTTGAACTTTGAAAACAAAAATAAAGTGACTAAAATGATTTTTAAGCACCAAATGTAAATGTGACTTGAAGAATTAAAGTGTTAAAAAAGTTTTTCCTTAGCCTTTGGGTCATTAAAAAAATGTTAGGTGGTTCTTGTGCTTAGAAGCTAAAGGAAAATAAGAAAATGAAAATAGAAATTTAGCTTTCATATTTCTTTTTTTTCACACAGTGCAATACCACATTTACATAGAGTAAAATCACATTTCACCTTGTAAAACTACAATTGTTAATTCAAAACCACATCTATCAGCAACACAGATTGTTAGCACAAAAATGCAACTACACAGTGCAATACCACATATCATGATGGCGATAATGAATGTATTAGTTTCAACACCACATTTAGAAGCAAAACAAATTATGGCAACGTAAAACTACACTTCTCAAGTGCAATACCATTGATTGTGAACATACCAATGCATGTATCAATGGAAAAATGTACTTCCCTATAAAACTACAAAATTTAGTGTAAAAATGCATAACTTAAGGCAAAAATGCAACTCTAAAAAACAAAATTTACACTACCATGGAAAATTGCTATTTCAATAATACATCTTTGTAGAGAAAAATTGTATCTCCATAAAGCAATACTGCATCTTCCTATGTCTCGACTATGAACTTCAATTTTTCATCTTTTTGGTATTCAAGTTAAGATTTTGACATAAAAAATGTTAGTAGGGGGTTATAAAAGGTCATATGAAGAATTTTCTGAGGTGAAAGTCCCAATAGGCATGCCATTTATGTGAATAAGGAGTCCAAGATGGGAGATTAGTTAGTGTTATTCAAGAAATAAAATCAAAACAAACAAACTAAAAACTAACACCTCTAACCTAGACACTTGAGTGCGCATAACACAATAAGTAAAAGCACAAAAAAGAGATGAAGACAATACCAATTTCTTACCTCTTTTATCATATATAGTGCTTAATTATTGGATTAAGAATTTTTTTGCTTAGCTTATGATGATTGTGGTCTCTTAGCAATGATCATCCAAGCTGGTAGCATCTCTTTAATATCACTTGTGTCTTGTTGTTGAAGCTTGGCACAATTTTGGTATAATAACTCTACTTTCAAAGGATTCAATAAGGTATTATTTTAGAATAACCTTACACACAAAATCTTATAGCTCAAATAAATAACTCTAACCATGGGTAGGCTAGGTTAAATTCTAACATGGGTTGAGTCTAAATTAACCTTGGTTGGGTTAGTGTAACTCTAGGAGGGTTTAAGACACTCATAAAATATTGACAACTTAGTTTCATATATTTGTGAGGCATGACAACTCACTTTATATATTTGTGAGGTACGAGTCATATTTTTTAATGTTTATGAGATTAAAAAAATCACTTTATTAGCATATTTGACTCTTTGACTTCAATTTTGGTAAAAAATATTTTTTAGTAAATGAAATTCACTAATTTGATTTAAAAAATTTGTTTAGTCAAGTTAATTAAGATTTGTAATATAATTAGTCTTGCTTAGTGCTTGATAAATTTTGGAAATTGATTTAAATGTCATGAATTAATAGATTAACATGCCAAAAGTGCCAAATTACTAGTCATAATTTGACTAGGGTTAGAATCAAACCAGATAAGTGATTCATACAGGGAAATACACCATTTAAGCTAGCCTCATCATGTTTCTAGGAAATTAAATCCCTTACATGGATGAATTTGGTCAATTTATTTGATTTTTAAGATTAAAACATGTCATTTTCTATAAATTGAAATGAATGCTGACATAGGTAAAAAAGTGTCAAAAATTAGGTGCATAGAGGTTAGGCCAAGACAACTAACGTAAAGGATGGGCAGTGGGTGGAACTATGGAATGGGTTGGTTATTGGGAAGATTGGGATTTGGAATAGGAAATAGAAAGGGTTTCTCATATGGAACCAAAATACTTATGTGGTGTCACGTTTCTCATTAAAAACATCTAGCTAAGAAAAAATAAAGCTCCAAAGCCCTTTAGTGTCTAAGATAACAAGGAGGTGAAGCTCCTAGTCAATACTAGGACTAGTGAAATGTGGATGGTTAGGCTAAATGACTTGAGGGATGATATAAAATCTATCAATTTGACATGGATCAATCAATTTCATCCACAAATGTGAATGATTTATGTCAAGGCTAGACACAAGGAGAAGAAAATGGAGTGAAGGTAAGGATTTAGGCCTATATCACATTATATTAGAGACTTATATTCTAGGGGAAGATAATGATTAGTGGTTTAGGAATTTATTATTACTCCTATAGGGAACAATTAACATTGATGATGAGGTGGAGAATAGGTGTATCATGAAAAACCTCAAGTCTTGATTCGATGTTAATATCTTATTTTGTGTTGATTATAAGACTAGGCGATCTAACCCTAAGGAACAACCTTCTCTGACAAGACCAAGTGCCTTGTAAAGTGTCATCCAAAGGAGACTAGTAAAAATATAATGGTATGAGCTTCTTTGGTAAATTATTTAATGAAAGGACATTTTGTACTATTAAATCAAGGTTTTAGATTGCTTATGTTTGGTTTGACTATGCAAACTATATTATTACCTATCTTTGTGTCCATGTAACCTATTTTGTAGACCACCACTTGAGAGAACCCTACACATGACATGTTTTTGTTCTTGTGGCTATACTATGATCATCACATTCTATGTAGTTTATGATGTTTTTTCGAATAACTCATGTGATTTTAAAATATTTTGACAAATAGTTCTTAAAATTGTAATACTTTGAGATGTTTTGTCAAATAGATCATGAGCATTGTGTTTTGTCTTTTCATTAATTGTTTGATGAATGTTTATGATTACATTTTATGTTTCAGGTTATAACTATATAATCCATGGTAAAACTTCTAATATGGTGTTAAAGGTCATGATTGTGTTAGTTTGAAAGCTAATAGTTCATATTCTATTAGGTGGCCTCTTCTATCTATAATTTGTGCCATTTTACAATAAATGTGGTTGTGTTTTGAACCTTGAACCCTTAGTTTTTCATTTTATTAAACAAGTAACACCCTTTACAACTGGCAAAGGTAAACAAATCTGGTCAGACACCTGGTGAATTTTAGATCATTGCATTGACATTTCTTTGAGGCATTTTAACAAACATTTATCTACATCCTACAACATCAGTTTGGTCTCTAAACTCCATCATCCAAAATATCTATACTCCTTATTCACTTGTCTTAACATGTGTCTGACTATCCAACTTATTACGATTACCTTATACTTATCTAGTAGGTAAAATGCAATGTTCTTGACCTTTAATGTTTTGAAACACCTACAGTAGGATGAGTTGGTAGTGACAATTATTGCTTTTAGATTGAACTTTATCTCAATCCAATCAAAAATTTGTAAATTAAACTATTATAATACTTCTTGTGATGAGTTTAATGTTAAACATGAAGGTATTATTATTTTAGAAATTATATTGACTCTTTGGTATCTTGTGTGTAATATATTACTATTTTGAATAAATAAAGGTTTAGGGGACTTGGTTTATCTTTATCATATTCTAGGTAGGTTGTCGGCATGATAATTTGCTCTAAAATATTTATATATAAATAAAAACTAACACATATTTTTTTATAATATGTATATAGTTTTAGTTTTTTAAAATATTTTAGATTTATTTCTTTTTTTATTGATCTTTTATAAATAAGGAATTGTGCAAGTAGATGAGATTTTTTGTTAACTTGTAGATAATACATGTGTCAAAGATAAAATTATCAAAACTACTAACATTATCTTTATAGGTTGGCTCTCAAAATCAACAATCTAAATTATTTAAAGAGTCAAAGTTGTTAATTCTAAAATCACTTACCTACTAATGTCATTTTTAGAGCTATTAACTCTCTATTTGCCTTAAAATTGTTCTTTTTGATTGTGTTATTTTTACAAAATTTGGAGAATTTTGAGCCATTCCAATCATCTTGTAACTCCTAAATTACTTTTGGTGTTGGGGGTGTTGTCCCTTGACCCCTCCTTATACCAAAATAGGGAGCATTCCCCAGGCATTACCACTAGACCATGTAAGGGGCTCTACACCTTGACCCCACAAGAGGTTCTACCCCTTGACCCCATCGAGGAATGTCAGCCCTAGACTCCCATGTCATGGCCCACTAACTCAAGGAAGTCATAGATTCAAATCATGATTTTTTTAGTAATTTTTAATAAGGCTTATTAGACTAATATTTTGCTTCTTGTATGGGTGAATCTAGTGGCTATTTTGACTTGGTAACATCTTCTTTTGCTAGACATATTTTTGTCTAGCATCTTGTCTTATAGGTTTCCCTTTCACAAGTGCCATTCAAACTACTAATCATTTTATTGTAGGCTACTTGTCAAAGATATTTTGGCATCTTGAAAATCATTCCTTCTAAGACTTTTAATCATTTTAATCACTTTATTTTAATCATTTTGTCTAAATCCCTTTGTATAGATCTTATATATTCTTTAATATATCTCACATCTAATTAAATGATTAATTAATCTCATTCTTGTCTATTTATTTTTCACCCAAAGGCTATGGTGGTGTATGATCTCTTCTTTGTGTCCTTGAAATGACTCTTGGAGGATCAAAAATCACTAATACCCACCCCTCCACACTTTTATTTTCTAAGGGAAATGTGATGTGTAATTGACACCCACACACATGTCATAGTATTAGTTGGTTATTGATTATGTATTTCACCACCACACACTAATCCACACTTCATATTCCATTAGAATATAAATATCATAGATAGTTGTCATTAGGCTAAGTATTTAACCCCATATAAGTCATCAATTAAGGGGAATATTTAATTCTATGAACTAAGTATTCAAAAGCACCCTGCATAGACTTAGGCCCCATCATACCTAGCCTATGTCAAGGATGCCCCTAGAAAGCCTATTTAGTCTAGCATAGGACCATAGACCATAATAATAAACTTGTTTCTAAATTTAGTATCAGTTCCCAAGTAATTTTTATTTATAGATGGGGTTGATAGGGTTCTATAGATTCCATAATGGGTCACTGACTTGCATCCTCACCTATAAATCCATTAAATGGTGCAGTCATCAGATTACACACCCACAATCAATTTATTAGTCCTATGTTTGTGGTTTTATAGATTTTGTGAGTGTTGTGCTAGACCTATGTTTTTTTTGAACAAATTAAACCTTTTAGCCAAACCTATACACAACTATATAGATTCTCTATATCATCATCATGTATATCCTTAATATATATCTTGTACACTTATAGTCTTCTTGTATATCCTTATCTAATTTACACATAATAATATTTTGTATAATCTTATTTATCTTGTACATATTATCACCCTATCTTGTACGTACTTATCTTATCATCCCCATATAATTCTAACCCCATCCTATCTTATCCCATAACACACAATGTTGGATCTTTAAGTCACACACTTATCCAATTCATACTCACCATCATTACCTCACCACCCTTATCCCTATCTTAAATATCATCATCCTTGATCCCTTCATTTATCCTTCATCACATAATCTAATCCCATCCCACCTTGATCAAATTAGTCCAAGGCTTGAGCTAGTCACTTTGTCCTTACATATCATCTTATCATCCTAGTCCACTATCATCTTCTCAATTTTATTACCTTGTTAGCAAACTATCACTTTGTCAGTTTCAATCTAGCATCCAATCATCATCAATATAGCCATCTTAATCTAGTCAACTTGCCTATTCATAACTAACACCCATCTAGTCATCGTCTTAATAGATGGAATCTAGGCACTAGTTGAATACTTGATCATTTTGATAGATTGAAAACTAGGAATTGTCGATAGATCATACTATAAGTCTGAGATTTAATCCTAGTCTTATATCATAATATATTTAGCCTATCTCATCCTCATCATCACCTATCATAATAACTTGGTCATTCAGACTTACTTTGTTCAAATACCTTATCTATCCAAACCTTAATCTACCTTCACATCAACCCCCTTTTCATCATCCACCCACATGGATTTAGACCCAGTTCTCATGGACCAATATATATCTACCAACAAGGATGAGGTCCTTTTACAAGCTCTAAAAATGGGTGCTCACCTACCTTTTAAACTTGATCCCATCAATCCTAAACTAATGTAATATGCCCTTCCTCATAAATAATCCCCACTTACACCTAACCCACATACTAGCCTATCATGGTCAACCCCATCATCCATTCATCATAATCATCATCCTCACTATACAAGTGATAAAGTCACCTTATTTAATGTACTATGCCCTTCCTCATAAATAATCCCCATTTACACCTAACCCACATACTAGCCTATCATGGTCAACCCCATCATCCATTCATCATAATCATCATCCTCACTATACAAGTGATAAAGTCACCTTATTTAATGAAAATATCTTGGCCAATAAGGATTAGTGCCTTATAAGGCTATTGGATATATGTGCATAACTTCCTGATGATCTTGAGCCCCTACGTCTAAGGTCACATACCAGACAAGTCCCTCATCAACCCTCATTCCTGTCACATTCTAGTCCACCATCCACTACTCCTAACCCTAGTCATGACCTTCCCAGACCAAAAATTTCCTTGTTTAATAAGTATATTGCCAAACATAAGGAGGTAGTCCTCTTGCATCTCCTTTAGATGGATTACCAAATTCCCAAAGACCTTAAATAGATTTAGTTAACCTTACCTCCAATTCACACACATCCATGGTCAAATCTTCCATCTACTGGTCATAATCCATCACTAATCCCCCATCCTATTAGCAAAGGGAAGCATATCTTGTCAACCTCATCTAGTTCCCAATTATATCCTAAACAATATTAAACTCCACCATCTCCTTACATCATGATATCAACATCACATTCTTCCACTCCTAAATCCAAAACCATAAATAAGCAATATACCTCTCTCCCAATATCCATGGAAATACTATTTTAGAAATTGAGGTCTATAGGCATGATTATCCACTCAAACACAAGACCTCTAGCTTTGTCTAAACATGTGACCCCATGGTATCAATTCAAATGATTTTGTTTATAACATAAATCCATAGGGCATTATATCAATAGATGTCACCCATTTAGAGATTATATCCAAAAATGAATTGATAATGGTGACACTAAAATTGAGGGTGAACCCAATGCATCCACACCTAAGAGTGTGCAAAAGGGGGTATGCCAAGAATTATTTCCCTAATATAATCAAGCTTATTCCCTCCCTAAATAAGGTCATGACTTAAGTCCTATCTATCTTATTTTCATCCTTGATCAATCTATCCATATGACCTATTCACATCACATCCCCCATCTTCAAAAATCCCTTAAACCTAAATCATCCCTTCAAAAGCCCAAGGTGAAAGAGTTACTTAAAAAAATCATATGGTTCCTACAATAAATTCATCTATTAGTCACATCAACTTATTAACATCCCTATCAAAGTCAACATTATAATGGTCAGGATCATGTTTGATAACAACATCTAAATCAAAAATCACATCAGAATCATCATCCCTTGTATATTATGAAGGTTATGTTGATACGTATCTCTTTGAAGATGTCTCTACTATTGATAAGTCTAAAGACATGGGTCTTTATCCATCCTAGGATGATGAAATTATAGATCAATATTTGGATGTTCTATCAGTTAAAGATAATCAAGTTGGATATGAATTGGCTTTAGATGTTAATTACCTCAAGAGTATTATTTGTCCTTTTGAGTTTCTTGAGGACACTCTCCAAAATTGAGGATAGGTTTCCTAGTGACCTTTAATAGGAATATGTTACCCATTATCCCCTTAATCCACCACACATTATTAGTCATCCACCTCTCTTCCATAATCTCTACATCCCATGCCATGAATGGGATGAACATGAATATGCATAACTAGATTCCCCTTTGCATGTAGTTTCGTGTGTCGAGTATACAAGGATTTAAGCCCATAATTAGTTAATCTCATCAAATAATCAAGCTTTCTATTATCATAATGTAATTAATCAAAGTCAAGATGAGCCTTATAATTAGCCAAGTCACAAATAATCATCCCCTAGTATAGATATCCATAAAGTGCTAGGGGTGTATCTAAATCAAAATCATTTACTCAATAAAAATTCACTTCCCTCTAGTGAACCCCACATTCAGGCACCACGAAGCAACCGAATTCAAAATAAAAATAAAAAAAATTAGCATATCAAAATAATTTAAAAATCATTAATCATATTTCCTAACATATTCTTAATGTTTAGATCAAGATATCATAAAATCAAAAGCTCTTGGATCTTTTAATCTCATAGTACCAATATAAATAATTCCATCCACCATATCCAATGGTGTATGCAAATGTTAAACCCCAATTCCAATTCCCATCCCATCATATCATCCATAATGATCATATACCTAATTCAATCCTATAACCCATAATCACAATCATGACATTATTTGACCCATACCATATCTCAAATCCCAAGGCAACATTGTCACTCATAGGGGATACAAAGACACCAAATTGAGACATCTAGAGGATGTTAAATCTAGAGTCAAATAAAGCCACCAAGACATCCCAGAATCTAGCATCCATAACATGATCCTAGAATCACATATATCTAGAATAGGTGTTGGTTGAGGATCATAACAATGTTTTCATCCTTAATCTCATACCCATATCCAATAAATCAAGATGCCATCTAAAGTCACAAAAAATATAAAGTTTTAAAAATCAAAAAGTTAAAAATAAAAATAAAAATAAAATAAAAAATCATTTTTCCAATGGTGAAAACTAGTCTACTAGTGCCTTAGGTAAGTACCATGATTAAAATTGATCTTCAACATTATGTTAAAACAATATATTATCCACATTATACCTTAACACTTGGGGGAAAAATCCATACCCCTTGTCAATCCCTTTTATGTCTTCCATGTCTATCTTATCCATCTATCTATTACACCTACCCATCATATACTATCATATAGTGTATCGTATCTCTCATTCCTTCCCATTTTGACATTCGTAAGGAAGTGGAAGATGTTTTAATAAATGTTCCAAAATGATCTTGGAATATCCTCTAATGAACACTCAGGTAACTAAACATTTGATTCCTTCAAAATATGGCCATTGATGATCCTTAGTCCATTCTTCCTTATTCTTTATCCCCTTTTATGCATTACCCTCATCCTTTTGTCATTCCATCCATTATTCCATTTGTCCTTATCATGGTTGGTAGGATCGATATTCCCTATGCTAGTAATTCCATTTGTATAGTGTACATACATATTCCAAAAACCTTAAAAATCATAAAATTTAAAAAATCCATAAATAGTCCATGGTGTCTTATCTTATGCATTTTGCCTGAGTCACATCCATCTAAATGCCTTTCATATTTCATAATCACATCATCCATCCTCCTATTATAAACTAGGGGAAAATCTAGTCTATATAGAGCTAGTATTGACCTAGTTTCACTTTTTCCATATCACTCTTATGTCTCTTGTCTAAATCTCCAAATCCTTAGTATAATCCTAATCCAAGTCCCTCACCTAGTTAAAAATCCATATCCACATCCATATCCTTACCTAAATCCTAATCCTTAGCATGATTTTTAGTCTATCCTAAGTCCACAATCACATCATTATCAACCTAGTCATCCCCCAATCAATCATCCCATCATTTGACAAAACATTGTGGCATTGTATGTAAATACTTGTGTGTGTAACTTGTTTGTCTTGTTTGGCTTATTTACATGTCTTTTATCATGTAAATAGTTTATTGTATTTGTATTTTGAGTTTTTTTTACATCATATCTCTTTTTGTCTATTAATAAATTAATGAGGATGATACAAGGTCTCCAAAGTTACAATAATGCTTATAAGTTCCTTTGATGATGAAGAGTTTGATATTTTCCTATGCACTTCAACATAACATCCTCTTTGTCATACTTATATCATCGGGAAAACTACTACATACTATATTTATCAGATTTCTTAGACTATGATGAGCCTTATGATAGATGTGATGGATTGATCATTTACACCTTAATAATTTATTTAATCACCTAATCATACTTATTCCCATCACTAATCTAATCCTCTTGACTCATTAGACTAACATCTAATAATTTATCCTCATAATCCTCATCTCATCATCTAAGTCATATCCTCTAATCACTAATCATCCATCATCATCATTCTCTTGTCTCTCTCAATCTAAACTACATTATCCTAAGGTCTTGTCATACTATATAGGTAGTGCTTAGTCACTTAATGTGCCTAAGGTCAGCTTGGCCACTCCCTCCTCTTTCTTAATAATTTTTCATCACATCTCTCTTTTTCTATCATCTATCTTTTCATTCTCAAGTCTTGTATCAGTCAAATATTTGAACTATAATATTGTTGTCACTTGGATTTATACCCTTTGAGGAGATGGAAAATCTCTCCTCAATCAAATGGAAAAATGGAAACACATTTAGGCTTGTGGTTAGCCTAAGGAATGAGGTAAATCTCTAGATAGGGCTAGTTCCCTTGATGTACCACTTTAGATCACAACTATAATTAAACTCTAGGGGTGAAAAGGGAGAGATAAAATTAAAAGAAAACTATCCTAATGGAGGTGATACACAAAATTATATGATGAATTCCAATGAATAGCATGTTACACATGAGAACAAAGGACAAACTAAACATACACTTCTCCAATCTATATCTTCTCACATCAGTGTTACATAATGAGGTTATGGATTAATATTCAAAGCTAGGAGGACTAGACAAGAGGCCTATGAGGTAAATAATTAATATACTAACTCACTCAATCTTTTAAATTTCTTAGAAACTTCACATTCCTTGTAAGAAGAAGCTTTCCAACTGCAAATATGATGTAAGAATGAGATAACATGCTAAGGAATCCATATTCTTCACTAAGTAATATCTAACATTTAAGTAAAACACACTAAGAATAGTCATGAGGAGGTGAAAATTAGTAGTCGTATTGGTAAAATAGTATTCAAATGAGCAACTATTCACCATACTTAGGTGGAACATAAGTTATAATGGCCAAAATGGTTAGTTCTTATAGAACATAAGAGAGAGAGAGAGGAGAAGAGAGAAGTCTAAGGATCACAAGCATAATTTTCAAGATAAGAAAACTAGTTACTTATGCATGAGAAGAGGATATGGGATAAACCATGCAAGATTATAAACCACAAGTGTCTATTTAGGTCATCACACTCTTGCAAAGTGGCATAAAACTTCTTGTCTTGGCTCAGAAAACTACCTTCATGATTTGAACCTATTTGAACATCCCAAAAATAATTAGTGATAGTTATAATGATTTTAAATAATGGATGGATTTTATACATGCCTCTCCATACATTGTTTTTAGTCTTGGTCATTTGGAATCATCTAAAAAAGAATCATCATCATCTATAGTCCAAAAAAATCCTCCTTCATGTAGCCCACACACTTGGCCTCAAAAAAGGAATCCATTTTCCATGAAAGTACATGGAATGGAGTATATGACAATTTTTAATACCTTCCATGTCCTTAGAAGCATTAGGGACACCTTAAAATCATCTCACATGAAGTTTTCCACCCTTCTCACTAGCTTGTCCACTATGCTAATTTTGACTGGCTGAGATGAGAGTTATTTTTTGCACACTTATAATTTTTTATAAGGTATTAAATGAACATTTGGAGTTATAAAAAATCTAAATATTCCTCTTAAATTTGTTTTCATCCTCAAACTCCTTCTAGAACTTGTACAACACATAAAATGGTAGAAAATACAGTATTTTACATCTTATTCGTACAAGTCCATACAACCAAAAAGAATTTAGAGTATATTTATGGAGTAATTTTCAAGTTTAAATATGTTTCATGTTCAAAATATGCCATTAAATCAGTTATCTAACTCCATTTCTCTAAACTTGTCTTGACTGAGCGTTTGCAAGGGTTTTAGGCTTGTTTTGACTCTTAAGCTTTGTTCATAAATATCTAACATCCAAATTGTAAAAATAATACACAAATTCATATTTTAAGACCAATAATAACATCCCTAAACTCATTTTTTATCTATGTACATCCTCCAAGAAGATATGAGTATCAAAACTTGACCTATCGAGCTCTTTTTCTCCTTTCCTACATGCCTGAGTTGTCTTAAGTCTGAAAATGGATTTATTTGGTTTATACTACAAGGTAAAATATTTGAAATCCATGTAATGACCTTATGATCATGATTCCACCAATTTTAGATGTCACCTAGAGCTATAAGTGAAAATGAACTCTTGTTTGGAGTCTAGGCATACCCTTGCCTCATGAGCCTATCTGCAACCTAAAAGGTTTAGACCCCTCTAATGAGATTCCTTATTATTTCCCTATAATCACATTTTTTATTGGGTATAATTAAACATATAAAATCTTCTTTGAAGGTCTACTTATATCTTTACCTTACCTTATCACCCTTCTTCCCCAAACTGATAGTGTATGTATGAGGGAAAGTACCCCCTATCTAAGACAAAATAGGGGTATTTCCCCTATTTTATTAGAAAATATAGATATTTTTATAGGATTATATAGGTGTAAAGTATACTTTACACAAAAATTCAGCCTCTAATATATCCATTTGATCCTTCAAGATTGCAAAAACCAAGACAAATTCCTTCAAAGGTAGACTGTGTTCAGGAAATTATTAAATGGATTGTATGTTGTAGGTTTAGATTCCTCATTTCATTATTTTAAATTATGTATGGAGTTACATGATACCATTAAGTCATTTTAAATTTGTTTTTATCCTAATAAATCACTCCAACTCCTCATATGTTCCCTTCGATACTCTTGCCTAGGTGACCGAGTTTCCTATTTTGGTGTGACTGCCCTTTAGAGTATACCTATAGGTTACCTTTTAGTTCTAGGAATTGAAAAAAATTAAAAAAACCTCATTTAATTTATCCCAAATTTAACCTCAAATATTATCTTTACCTCTTTACACTTTGGGCTTGAAAATCCTCAAAACCAGTCAAGACTAGTTGACTATGTTACCCTAACTGTAGGTGCATATAGGGCTGTAAGGGGGCTGAGTAGGCTTATTTTACAATGTTTATAATTGATGGATGTCAAAATTATAATTATTTAAGTGATCACATGTTTTAATTATAATTAAAAACTCTCCTTTACCCTTCATATACACTTGAGTTTCTCAATTGAGTCCTCCTCTGCTAGATTGAGACACCTGCCTTTTAGACCCTATTGTAGGTGTTATTTGCTTCTTGAGACCTGGTCATGATTTTAAAATAATTACCTTGAAACACTTTTAGGTTAAAATTTACATTTCTAATCTAAAATTCACCTTGGATTCCCCAAAACACAAACAAAACACTAAGCTTAGTTTATTATCTTCTTGTAGGTGGGTTTTTTCATGGAGTTAGGCACAACTATAGGTTGACTTGCATGTTTTAGGATTTATTTACATGACTAATGTCATGATTTAAGTATTTAACACTATTATATAACTATATTAACTCTTTTAATGCTTTAAAAAATGTATATACCTAATTTATCAAACTCATTCCCATTGACAACCCTACAACTAGCTTGTAAACTTTATTATGGTGAATAAGGGACATGTGGATGGATTATGGGGTTCAAATCATCATATACCAGCCAAATAATAATGATATTCCTATTATTGGTGTGAATTTAACTCATTAATTCCATTTAAAACATGGAAGTAGGCCTTGTTAACACCCTGAAGTACTAAGGTCACTTTGGATCACTAAGCCTGGAGAATCTACTACCTAGTTTTAGTGGTTTTAGGGGCATATTTGGACCTTATAATAGTCAAAATACACCAATTCTCCTGACCCCAAAATTTACCAAGTTATTTTCCTATATATAGGATAAAAAATTATCACATTAAGATTCGTATAATACATTTTAAACCTTGTAATAGGATATTCTCAAAGTGCCCCTGAATCTTTGTTTTCATGCTTTAGGGACAATGGACCCAAACTCAATCATTTGTGTTTGAGGTTGATATATATTATAATTTTTATAAAAGGAACCTAAATAAGGTCTTAAATGGTCCCATATAATGCTAAAACTCGCAATAATTTTTCACCATTGCTCCCACCTCTTCATATGATACCTCAATCCATTGTTCACACCCCCTATAAGCGAACAAAATCATGCATACAAGCAATAAAATGTAAATATGGGTAGTATCATTGTAATTGGCCTTAAATAGGTTGTATATCCCTCTTAAAAAATTCAAATTCATTCCTCACACATCAAATAACTTGAAAACACCACTAAATCTCATGTTACAACATGAAATCATCTCAAGAAGCTCTTATAGATGCACATTAATGGCTCCTTGACTATAAATGTTGTACATGACTAATATAATCATAGATATTTATTTATATAATTATATTTAAATATGAGGGAACCAATAAAACATTTTATACATGATGAAGGACCTATTTATACCCCCTAAAATCACTGAAAAATCATGAGGGTCTGAAAAAAATAGAAAACTAGTCTGTCATCCCAAATGAGAGTAGTCTACAAATTTGAGATGATTTTCCCATCACAACACCTTGAAAAATTAAATAAATTATTGGTATAATTGGATAAGTAAGTTAACATACTATAAAATTAATCTCAAAAATTGGTTCGTACAGAATTGCTCAAACCAAGGCAAAACCTATAGTGTGCACCAATTTGTAAGCAAGAAAACATAATAAACTTAATGAGGATGGTTCATGAATCACATGCCACCATTATTAAAAATATTTATATATAAATTAATATATATAAGTTTAATACAACATACCAAAATAATTTTTCCTAAAACCTCATGAGTTGTCCGTACTAAGCACAAACCTAAAGACTACTTTTGTTTTGCAAGAAGGGTGAAAAGGGAACATAATAGTTTTGGGCCATAAATGGAACTTTTATATCATTTCAAACACTTATATGGATCTAATAAATCTTAATATTCATATTATAGCATTATCCCATGTGGCACACTTCCCAGTGAGCCGTACAAGTGCCAAACTCTCCTTTTTTCTTAATAAAGCTACATTTTCTTCTGAAGAACCTACCACCTATTAGTTATGTCAATTTATTAAGACCTATTGGGACACATGGGACTTGAAATAATATTTTCTAATCGTCACACTTCCTAATAAAATTGTACAAGTCATTAAATTCACCTTTTTAACCTCAAAATGACCAAAAATGACTACAATAATTAAGGACCAAGGTTATAATAACATTAAATGACATTAAATAAACTATAAAACATGTTTTGAAATATGTATTAGGCCCCTAAAACACCTAAATTTCATTTTTTAACCTATAGGTGCCCCAATTTAACTTAAAAGTCAAATTTGGTCAACAAATATTAATCATTCATAAATCATTCTATTGATCCATCACGGCAATCATCTCCTTCATCTTTTCATCAATCACCCACACTTTTTTATTGGTCCCAACAACTCACAACATCCATATTTTCTCCCATAAATCATTCATTTAAAATTGATGGTTTCCTCCCTCGATTGGGGTATAACCAGAACTCTAACTTTATCATTGTTATGGCTCATTTATTTGATTGAATGTAGTCTAATTCTTCCATTTTATCATTACTTATCTCTCATACTCTTCATCATATTACTTGGCTTCAACCTTGAGCTATAATCATAAATATTATCAAATCATTTTCTTATCTAGTCATACAGCTCTAACTTGCATGCATCATTTTTTGGGATACATCGAAAGCTTGCAAACCTTTATCTTCTCATCCTCATCATCATTTTTGCTCCTTTTGCATATGTATTTGCTAGTGGTATAATCTATTTGTATTTCATTACTTAGGTAGAGGTCATTTTATTCATCATGCATCATGCATCAATCACTCCCATCCACTTATCTATTCATCACATCCCACCCATTATTTTATATGTCGAGTGACCATTCATCTAATTCTTCCTCACATGTCCCATTGAAGAGGAATCATATCCCATAACATAATTTACTAACATTCATCTAGGAAATGGGTATATATTTGAAATATCATTACTCCTTTTACTTCATCCAATCACAATGATCTTTTAAAGAGGGGGAAAATGTATGCACCTAAATTCACTCACATTATTTATCATCACTATCATTACTACTAGTTGACACTAATTTTGCTCATCTCATTTAATTCCATCCAAGCATCACCCATTCTATTAATTTGTCTAATACACCCCTTTATTATTCTTCATTTACTAACCTTATTCTTACCCCACTTCTTAATTTATTCTCCTAGATCCTCATTATCTTATCCTAACCCTACTTATCCATTATTTAGGAATTTAGAATTCCCATGGCCTACCTACCTACCTACTCTTAGGATTTCCTATAAACCTATCCCCCTAGATTCTCTAGAATCTCATAATCACCTATATAATCCATCTCTAATCATGATTAAACATCCCAAAGATATTCTAGAGGTTTATACCTCTAGAACCTTCTCTCCACTAGAATTATCCAAGGAATTTTTAATTCCTTGGAAATTCCTCCACCCTTGATCTTCACGAGTCAACTTTGAACATGAGCCATAGATCTTCCCTCCATGGCCTATTTATACAAGCCACTCCTCCATGTCCAAACCGTCTATTAAGTATAAGAAACCTCCATTCCAAATCCATCATCAATTATTCCATGTTATCATTTCAATCCATAATGAAGCCATCACCATGTCAAAAATTTGAGTCCATAGCAATCTACAATCAATAATCCACTTGAAGATCTTGGAGGAAGTCTAGTTGAAATAAGGAATTGGTAAGATTCTTTTTTTCATCTTTTCTGATTTGCTTCCATAATCTCTCCTATTGGGTTTATTATGTATTTTGGGTATAATTATAATGTTTTGGTAGTTTTTATTCTTTATTCAAAACTACAATCACACAAAAAACTAAAATAATTTTTAAAATTCCTAGATTGGATGCACACTAACTATGAACAATGTGTTTATATTGAATAGAATGAATATTTAAATTATATATTTCTATTATTGTGATCTAAAAATAACATTCTTAGTTTGTTTAAAATTAAATACATCAATATTTAAATGAGTTATTTGGTTTACCTAGGTTGATCTAGGGTTTTCTAGTTGCTTGTGTTTATATGTGCACACACATGTGTGTGTGTGAAAAGAGTTTATTTAAAAAATTAAAATTTATTATTGCATTGATTGAAAGTATTTGTTACCTATTCTAACATTCACATATGGTTTAAATTTAAGATCATATACTATGATTGAATCTAATGAATGCAATCAAATAAAGATACTAACTATTTTTTTTTTGTAAAGAATGGAAAAGGAAATGTTTATTTTCCTATCAAATTTTGTTTTTTTATAGAATATAAATATAATATATTACAAGAATAATTTAACTAAGCTAATCTAAATAAATATAATTAATTGAAAGAAAAAATTCTCCAACCTGATCAAGGTAGAGATTAGTATGTGTTGTTGTAGTCCTCAATATGATAGCCCCTTTATCTAAGAAAATGTTTTAGGAACCATCTAAAAATGAGGATGAATCAATTAATATCACAAAATGTTTAATAATAATATATATATAATCCCAAACAAATAGAAATTGATCTATGGGTGATTGAGCGCACTATGTGTAAAGACCACATTACAAAATCAATGACACTTTGTTGCTTGAATTGGTGTATTAAATCATGAAATAAATAGAGATATGTATCTAAAACAATGGTATCACACTATGGTTGTCAAAAAATTAAACATTACATGATATAATGTAATTTTTTGGATCCAAAATCATTCCAAAATTGACTTGCTTGTAAAATAGTAATAGAGGTTCCATGAAGGAGTAAAACTAAGTATAACTGAAAGCATGATTTAGGAAAGACTCAAAGTGATTTAAAATAGAAGAGGGAGTGATCTAGGATAGCATGTATGTGAACACAAGGAGTAAATATCAAGAAATATTACAATCAACATGCAAAATACATCAAAACTTTAGTCCCAAAAGATAATTTTGGAAGATGGGGAGAAGGTGATAGAGCTACACTTTTTTACAGGGGATAGTTACATAACCACTATCTTACATAATGGAACCATCATATGTGTTACAAAACCACTTCTTATTTAATATGGAACCATCATATGGATACAAAACCATCAAAATGGTTTTAAAACCTATGTGTAAATTTTGTAATGCAAAGTGGTGATTTTGTTATGAATAGTAGTAGTTTTATCATGCATAAGAGGTTTATAAAATTGAAATGATGGAAGATGTAAAGTCAAAATAAAAAAGAGACAAATAGGGGCTTGGAGATAAAAATGGAAGTAAAAAGGGGGAGGGTGTTAGATAGAACTCATTTTTATCATATATTAGGATAACATTGCATCATCATCAGATATCAAATTAAATTATCACACCATGAATATTTTGGGTTCATAAAAAATCAAAAGAGAAGATGTGATCATCTTAGGGAATAGTTATGCATGAAGTTAAACTAATTAGTAGGAGGAAACAGGTCAAAGTTGGAGAGCACAATTGTATCTAAATGAGCCAAGGAAGTGCGAAGAGGAGATGTTCACTTAGAATATCAAGGGAATTAGAGGATAAAATTACATGGTAAGGTAAGGAGAAGAGGAAACAAGACTCCAAACTACTATCCTGATTAGTTTTTATCTATACTCACCCTAAAATAAGGAGAAGTCCCTACAAGAATGTTGGATCATAAGATGGTAAGTAACTACCTTGATTAGATGGAAAGCAAATAACTTTAGAATGTAGATGATAGAGTTATATTCTATAGATGAATACACCACCATGTGTAAGGTCTTGACTCAATGCAAAGAGATGTATAATAAATTTAGTGGATCAAAAGGGAAGGCACGCAAAGAGAAAGTTTGGATACATTGATCTAAAAACTACAATAAAGGATGTTGGGGAAATAATGAGAATTATTAATGATGAAATATCTTGATAGACAATTATAAATTGATGGTGTAAATTGATAAAGTAGCTAGCTTTGGGCCAAGCTAGAATTCAAATGGAGAAGGATGGAAAACACACCAAGTCTTGATAGTTACAATTGAATCATCCCATCAAAAATAACCCTTGGAAGTGAGTAAAATAAAAATGCACCTGAGGATTGAAAAGAGTGGATTGGGATGGGGAAAATTAAGCTGAAGGAATTATTAAAGAGTGATATTTTTGAGAAATAAATGGAAGAAACACCTGGGAAAACTACCACTAGAATGTGATTATAGGGAAATAACTATATGTTAGATAGGTATTATCAGATCACTTATATTGTTGATTGTAATAATAAGTAGTCATATATGGATGAGCCAAATATTTAATGAACAAAGTTTTTTTAAATTTAAAACTATTTTTATGGTTGTGAAATGATATATGTGATCTTTATTTTTAATTTTTAACCATGTTCATAAGTTTCTAAGGAAGACTAATTTGTTAGAGTTTAGTGATGTGCCAAATGAAGTGATTAATATAAATATGTGGGAGGAAATAGGACATTGAAAATTCTCATAATATAGATGAATCCCATGTCAACCCTATGTTATTATTCAATTTTATAGGTGATCCAACCACATAAGGTTTCAAGTTTCAATAAAATATATGCAGACAAATCCACATAATGACCCTGAGTGGCCATGATGGAGAAAAATGTAACCATATTAGGGAATTGTTGAATAATTTGATCCCTATTAAAATAATTCAGCCCTAATTCAATTTTAAACTTGTAATGAGGTCTAATAGGTCCTAAAGTGTCCACCATGGTCATAACTAAGGTTAAATAACTTGTCTTACTTTGGTCATATGTGTCATTTTATCCTGGTGTCATTTATGCCACCTTTGAGACAATTTAATGAACATGTATGATTTATTCAAGAGGATGAGTGTGTCAAATTTTTATCAAAAATCCCATAAATCATGTGAGAGTCAAATAAATATTATATAACTAACATTCTATAGGTTCAATGTTGAAAACAAGAGGATCAATTGAAAAGTGGTAGTTTTTAAGTTTGTATAGACTACAGGATACATTTGGCACATGTGGAAGATAAAATAGTGTCCCTTAAACTCCATAAAACTCATCTCCATGTTAATATTACTTTTAAAATTCCAAAAATGGATAAAACCATTTTCTCTCTCTCTTTTCACTCTCTTATGCAAGATAAAGAAGCCCACTAGTTTTTTTGCTAGTATGGATAGGTCATGTAGAGTTGAGGGGAATGCATTTGGTGGATGAAAATAATATATTTTCAATCTAATTTCATGGAATTATTTTTAAAATTAATTAATTTATCTTCATGAATCATCTTTAATATTACTAGTACCTCCTAATTGACTGTGCATTCTAAACAACTTTAGGTTTTCTTATATATTGGCCTAGTCTGATGTTTACAAATGGTGTAGGTGTACTTTAAAAGATTTATATTAATTTAAATGTTATTTAAATCTCATATGGTATGTTTTAACATGGATCCATCATCAATATCACTTCATTGTGATAGTAATGCATCACTACAATAGTCTGTAGATCATGTTTCCATAGTGGCAGTGTTTTTCTTCTAATGATGAATTTAGATAAAGGTAATATACCTATGTTTATCTTATTAAAATAGGGAATTTAATTTATAAATGAAGGTTTTGAATTTTATTAACTTAAAATTTGTTTTAAATAAGCTTTATAGACAGTAAGCAAAGACTATTAGAGTCTTAGTGTTCACTATTATCTATAGTACCTATGGGCATGTACAAAGCAAATAAGATCATCCAAACCCAAGGAGATATGGTTGCATTAAAATATATGAATTGAATTATGTTTATAAATTCATAAAGATTCATAATTTTTATATTAAATATTTAAATAAACTTACATAGGGCAAAGTTGTAAAAGTTGCTTAAAGGGAGAATTTACCTTATTTCTTCGAGTAAGGGATCCATCCTTATAATTTAAGCTCTATTGGTGAAGTTTATTGAGGACTGAGTTGATCTAGTTTATTCATAATAATATCCTAGACATAGTATCAATGTATTGACATAATAAGGTGAGTTTTAGGATAAGGAGAATGATTATTGAGTGAAGTTTCACTTAGATAGATTTACACTAAAAACACTTAATAAAATCTACAATGTTGAGCCTAGAGCTTGAAATGCAATAGTGACCTAAATGGAGATATGATAAAATAGTATAAAAGAATAAATTGATCTTAAAAGGTTTTTAATTTTCCTAATTAACCTCAATGGAAGATGAAATTCTGAAACATAATGCTTAATTCATGAAACAAGCACCTACAATTGAAGTGAAATATGTAAACCAGTATAAGCTAAAGAAAGATGTAAGGTTGGCTATTGGATAGATATTAATACATCTAGGTGTGAATATGTCCTATTGGAATAATAAATAAATATTATATGTGTGAAAAAAATACTAAATCATGCATAAACACCTATAGGAGCCTTTTGACTTCTACTCAAAGCATACCTACAGTTGACATAGTTTGCTAACTAGTCTAAACCAATGTAATATGCAAGTTTATTTGGTTGGAAGAAAATAAATATGGATGATAATTTGTATAAAATTTTAATATGTGTATCATCATCCTTATGTTGGTTTCAAATGATAAGAACAAAGACTAGGTTAGGTTGTCAAATGTCATACTCATGTATCAAAGATCTTACACACAATCACTATCTCAAAGGCTAGTCTTAAGGAGTTTGAGGTGTTGAAAGCTCTATGAATGTGATGAAAAATTTAATATTTTTGAATATGGTAAAAATTACCTATAATATCTCCCCATGGCCTCTCCTTGGTCATACAAATAATGAAGATATTCGATGTTTTATCACAGACAAAGAGAACTCTAGTAAAAACATAGTCTACAGGTTAGTATGTGAGGAGTAAATGGATGAAGGAATGAGTCTCGGAAATATTATGATATGATTTTAAGGGTTAATTTAAATTTAAAATGTCATGGAATATTCCTATACAGTCATTGGAAACTTAAAAGTGGGTTATATACCCAATCACACACAAGTTAGGCCTAATATGCATAATACTATGTCTATACCCTAATGACTTATAACTTATCTTAGATGACTACATGAACTCTCTAAACCATTTGATAACCCTTATGAGATATTAAAACAATGTTAATATCCATTTTTTTTATAGATAATATCACCAAACTAGTCAATTTGACCTAAAACCATATCAGGCATACTTAGAATGCAAGAAATAGTTTGATAGGTCAACTTATTTTTATCACACTTGCACATGGGGAATGCATAGTGCCTCAAGGAGATAAGAATAATTGATGGGGGTCCATATATTGATTTCAATGAAATTTTTATAGGATTTATATGTCTAGTTTTTATGAATCATCACTAACAATCCAAGACACCTAAAACCCTCTCACAAGGTTCATTTTAGTGGGCCATATAAAACATCCATGAAGGTCCTAAGGTGAGTCAAATTCACAATGTTGGAGAATTAGTTTGGAAGGTGTATAATATCATAGGTGAATCATGTGATGTCATATTGTGAATCTCATAAGGCTTACCAGGTTTTTTAGAATCTCACATAAATGTAAATGAATGTCCAAGAAATACAAACATGAAGGTGTTAAACCATAGCATGTGAGCATTAGATGGTATCCTATGAGTGCAATTACCCAATAATATCATACTAGTGCTTGATTGAAGTTTGTTAGTGTTTGACAGAAGTGTGAAAGTAGACAATGGTAGCTTGTGGGTGCTTGACTATAACCTACTAGCATCTGATTGTAGATAACTAGTGCCTACCCATAGATTGTTAGCGCCTATCTATTGACTATTGGTGCCCAAATGTATATTGCCAATATCCACTCATAAGCATGGGAAGATGTTGGTAGCCTATGGGTGGATGTAAATAGTCTATAATAAATCATTTTTACCTATAGGTAGACATCAGATGCTTCCACGTGGATATTGGTAGTTTACAGGTGGACATTAATAACCTATAGGAATGTATTGATAATTAATGGGTGGGAATCTATAGATTCCAACAATCCACCCTTATGTATCCTAATATCATCTAACCATAGCCTACCATAATCCACCTTTATGGTAATATTTTATAGTTAGGCACCCTTAGGATACCATCAGGTGCCTACACTCATAGGATGTCATCAGATGCCTATAGGCTTCCATCAAATGCCCTCATGTTTAATTGTTGTGATGGCAATTAAAGAGAATTAAATGGAATTATAGTTAAAAAATATGAAAAAATATATTGTAAAAATATTTTTGCATACCTTACTAGGAACTATTGATTCTTGAATCCCTCTTGGAAACTAAAATACAAACCACCAAAAAAATTCCTAAAGCTACCTAATGGTATGTGGTGAATTCCTTCTGATTGGTGATCAAGGTACTAATGAATTAAATTTATATGAGGAAATTTATATTCAAATTTAGGATAACCTATATTCAAAATTAACTTTGAATTCAAAAATTTAGGTGATCCTTCCCTATGGCCACTCCATAAGAATCACCAAATGTTAGCTTCAAAAAATGCAATATTTGTAGATTAATGAAGATTCACCATTAAAAAAATCCCTATCCTCTCAAAACCCTATTTCAAACCCAATTTGAAATATATGAATTGAGGTGCATATATGAGTGGTAAAATGACTTGGAATGTGTTTTGAATAAGTTTTTGACTCTTTTAGGCTCCTTACCAACCAATTATATTGTATTGTCTCTTATACAAATAGGTCCAATTCTAAGTTTCTTGCATGTTTTGATGTATTTTAAAGGTGTAGGAAGGACTTGTTGATTTAGACTCATTTAAAAATGTATTTATAGACTTTTTTATACTCTCCATACTCATATCTCACCTCAAACAAGCATGAAAACCTCTATGCTAGTCCATTCATTGTAGACAGTCTAAGTGAGATAGTGAGAAGGCAAGGTGATTGTCCAGGATGGGAAGTGAGAAGCATGTTTTGATTTTAATGAAGATATATATGATATAATAGAGGATAAAAATGTATTAAATATGTGTCTTATCACCTCTAAAACACTTCTATTGGATGACTATAAGTCATTCTGATGAAAATTATAAAGAGTGATGCTTAGAAGGCTAGTGAGTGGTTACTAGATAATGGATGACAAATGGTGTATTAAGGGATATCATTTTATGGGGTATAAGGAATATTAAAATATGGTTCACACATTTTCATGAGATTTAAAATGTTTCAAATACCTCTATGATATTTTTAAGCAGTCAATTGAAGTCCTCATCATCAAGATAGTTTCAAAGAGGAAGATGAAGAGCACTATGCCAACTCAAAGAAGAATGATACATCTTTGATAGACACTTGTCCAAGAATAATTATTGACATGATCTCCACATAATTATATTTATTTTTAAATATTTTTTATAAATTTACACGTGGTTTGGTGACCTTTAAACTTCTCTTCTTCTCCCTCTCCTGCTTTGTTCAATAAATGCAATCCATTTTTGTGATTGTAAGAAGTACACACCTAGTGTGGTGAATCCCTTCTAGTTTGGTACCTTGTTTTGATTTTCAATAAGACATTTGAGTTTTATTTTATCTATAAATTTTCTTGGTTAAGTGTGTTAAGTGGTGTATTTTGATGTCAAGTGATGAATATGTTCTCCTTGCTTCCATGCTACCCTTACATTTTTTGTGTGATGGATATCTCTTTTAGCAGGGCTCATAAAGTGTATATGTTTGTTGAGTGTATTTTAAAATGTGAGAGTGAATAGTAGTGTCTACTATCAGACCTTATTTTCACCCACCTCTAAATTTTCATAGTAATCTACCTCTATGAGAAAAACTAATTCTAGAAGGTTATAGAGTTGAAATTAGTTTTGGTAGTCTTATCTCTTAGTGCATATGCAAGTTTATTTGTGGACTAATATTTTGGTGTATTACCTAATTATCATAGGTTAATTTATATTACCTTCTTCTATTTTAACCCTCAATTGATTGATCTATTAGTGTGTGAGCTTAAGATACAAATCAAGGGAGTTATCCCTTTAATTTAGAGGTTTGCCTCTACTATAGGAAACCCATAGGACTAGAGGTAATCCCATGTTGTCAAAATATGGGAGAGGATTGAACACCCTCTCCTCGGGTGTAATATTTGGATATAAAAATTATAGCATGTTTGATGGGACCAAAGTCCAAAAGAGTAGAATAATTGTCAGTGTGTTTTTCCTACTATCAACTTTTGGAAGAATGAAAGCAAACACCAATGGTGACTTTGAATGCATCATCTAGTGATAAACAAATCCAAGTAATTATTAAAACATTTTTGATGAATTATTGTGTTTCATTTGAATAATATATGTGATGTGGATAGATATGTTGAGAACTCTTATTGTACATCTCCTTACCAAAGTTTTTATCCACCATATGGCCAACCCATTCCTCCTGCATATTGTCATAAAGTTGTTGAAGAGTCTTGTGAAGAAGCCTATGAATAAGTATGTCAAGGAGATAAGTTTAAGGATCTTTAAAAAGATATGAAATATTTTAGGATGTAGGTTCCTATGGAATAATTCAAATCTCTCAAGAGGTAGGTTCTTGAAGTCACTTTGCCCCAACAACATTGTTCATCCTATCAAACTCCTATACAACCTTATCAAGTCTAATCCAAAAACCCCTATCCTCCTCCTACTCCAATTTCACCTCAAGCTAAGTCATTGTTGGAAATAATTACCAAGTTTACATAATCATAAAGGTTGATGAATAAATGATAACAAGAGCTTGATGTGATCCCTATGCATTTCATAGAGAGAATGAGAAATTCTATCCAATTATTGTTGAATAAGTGGAAGTTGGTTGAGGAGGAAGCTAGTTATATCATTAGTGAAGACTTGCATGAAATGAGATGTTATATAAATGGTTTATTTATAGGCTTTCAAGGTGGGAAAACCAATAAATGGAGAGAAAACGTGTAGTTATTGAAAGACCTCATGAAGGCTATGGGGAATGTGAAAATTTGTTTGAAGAATAAGTTCATCTCTCTCATCCTCAAGTGTTTTCTTATGTTCCATTACATTCCTATAATGCCTCTCATCATCATGAAAAGACCATCCAATCTCTAAAAGATCCTAGTTGCCTCAAAGTTCCATCTTGGAACCAAAACGTTTATCATAAGAATAAAAACATTGTGCATGGTCAAACCACATTGCCTTCTCTTTAAAAACATATAGCTACACCATCTTGGAAGTACATCAAAAAAGAGTTTCAACATGAAAAAGAGGCCTTGGTTAAGGAAGTGGAAGTTGAATTTGTAGTTGTGGAAGGGTCTCAAGAAGATATTGAAAATTATGAGGTACTTGTTGAAGAATGTGACATGTCCATAGCCCAATAGAACCTTCTCTCCCTTCAAGAGTTATTTCAGGTGATTTCTTCCATGCCCATGCCCATTCATGATCCATCGATCCCACCTCTTAGTCTCTTTTTGAAACATGAACCAATTTACCATCCTCCCACCTCATCCTATCTTGAAGGACAACCCATTTTGTGGAGACAAGTAAGGGAGAATAAGTTTAATGTGTAGCAAATCAAGAAGATGTTTCAATTGATTATGAAGAAGAGATCATCATAGGGACTAAAATTGTTGAGGATAATAATAAGGCATTATTATTGAGTCAAGAAAGATAAAATTTAGATGAAGTTTTAGCTATCTATAAGGAGTTTGATCAAGGTATGAGGCATACCTATCAAGAAATGTTCAATGAATATGAATGTCTTGAAGCTCTAGTCCTTGAAGGAGAGAAAGATGAGTATGTGGAGAAATAATGTAAAGTTACTATTGAATAACCATGTATTTAGGAACATCATGAGGCAGTCTATGATGACTATGATAGTCATGAACATGCTCAAGAAAATGACTTTGAATAAATGGTGGTTCTCAAGGAGAAAGAGAGCAAACATGATTGGTTACAACATATTGAGCTATTTGAATAACTTGAATAACTTTGAAATGTTTAAATTCAATTATCTAAAAATATATATCTAGATGTCCTCGTGGAAGATAATGACCAAGACTGGATGGACTATATAAATATCCTTGATGAGATTGTGTAGCTTGTAGCTGATGAGGAATTCGATGACATTCATAGTACAATGGATATCAAAGAGATATGATTTTTTGAAGCACCATTGGAAGTTACAGCTAAGGCATCTCATGAAAAGATGTATTTTATTGAAATTAAAGATGATTTCACCTTCATAAGTGATTTTTTTATACCTTCCTTGATTGCATTTAAGGTTATGCCAAATAGGTTGGAAAACTTCAAGATGTTACAACTATCAAACCCAATGCTCAAAAGGTAGTTTGCCTCATGCACTTATCTATCTCATAGAGCAATATATGGTGGCAATTTACCTATTTATTTAGTAGGAGAAACTTGATTCAAGTTAGTTTGTACATAACTTAGTTTGCTTAAGTGTTGTGTGTGTTTTCCCTAAGTATTTTTAAGAACACAATTATGTGTCTTGGTCTTGATTTGTGTATATTTGGTGTTTGAGCATAAGCTTGTCAATGTCAAATGTATTGTATATGTGACTCCCTTACCCAAGGATAGGAGAAGGCAACTAGTCCTTAACATAGCAAACATGTTACCCCTAGGATATCACCAAAATGTTGACTAATTTCACCCCTTTGTAAAATAAGTCAACCAAGGTATCCAATGTTATAAAATGTCCACCAAGGTCATAAATAATGTTAAATAGCTTGTCTTACTTTGGTCATATGTGTCATTTTATGCTAATGTCATTTATGCCACCTTTGAGCCAAGTTAATGAAATTGTAAAATTTATTATAGGGGACAAGTGTGTAAAAGTGTTATCTAACATCCCATGGGTCATGTGACATTTATATAACTATTCTATAACTGGCATTCCATAGGTTCAAAGTTGAAAACAAGAGGATCAGTTGAAAAAGTGCAAAATTTTGAGTTTTTAGGGACTATAGGAAAAGTTTGGCATGTATGGAAGATGGAATAGTGTCCCATAAACTCCTTAACAATCATATACACATTTATATTGATTTGACATGTCCAAAAATTTAAAAAACCATTCTATCTATCTCCTCGCTCTCTTGTGCAAGTCAAGGAAGCCCATTGGTTTTCTACTAGTAAGAACAAGTCAGGTAGAGTTGAGGGGAATGAATTTGGTGGATGAAATTAATCTCATTATATGGAATTAATTTTAAAATTAGTGAATTGAGATTCATGAATCATCTTTAAGACTACTAGTACCTCCTAATTGATTTTGCATTCCAAACACGTTTAGGTTTTCTTATCTCTTGGCCTAATCTAGATGTTTTCAAAAGGTGTAGGTGTACTTATAGAGATTTATCTTAATTTAAATATTTTTTAAATCTCATATGGTATATGTGAACATGTATCCATAATAAATATTACTTAATTTTGATATTAATACATCACTATAATAGTCCGTAGAGCATGTGTCCATAGTGGCAGTGTTTGTCTTATGAAGATGACTTCAAATAAAGGTAATGTACCTATGTTTCTCTTATTAAAACATGGAAGGTCATTTATCCATGAATATTTTGAATTTGATTAACTTTAAAGTTGTTTGAAGTAAGTTACCAAGACATTAATCAAAGACTATTAGAGTCCTAGTGTTCATAGTCATCTACAATACCTATGGGCATGTACGGAGTAGAAAAGATCATCCAAACCCTAGGAGATATGGTTGAATTAAATTCCATGACTTGAATGGTGTTTCTAGAGTCATAAAGGGTCATAAAGTTAATCCAAAACCATTTCAATAAACTTACATACGTAAGAGTTGTAAAATTTGCTTAAAGGGAGCATTTACCTTAATTTCTCTGAGTAAGGTACCCTTCCTTACAATTTAAGGTCTTTTGGTGAAGTTTTTGAGGAATGAGTTGATCTAGTTGATTCATACTAATATAATAGACATAGAATCAATGTATTGACACAATAAGGTGAGTTTTAGGCTAAGGAGAACTATTATTAAGTGAATTTTCACTCAGATAGATTTACACTAAAAACACTTAGTGAAAAGCTACAATGTTGAGCCTAGAGCCTGAAATGCAATAGTGACCTAAATGGAGAGATGAAAACATAGTTTTTAGGCATGAATGAGATCACCAAGTTTTCAATGGTCCTCATGGATCTCAAGTTAATATGGAAATATAAAACTCAATGTTTGATGCATGAAAAAATTACCTATAAGTCTCATAACTTCCTTAAAGTGCACCTACAATTGAAGTGAAATAGGCATACCAGTATAAGCTAAAGAAAGATGCAAACTTGGATATTATATAGATATGAATACATTTAGGTGTTAATATGTCCTATTAACCATATAATAAAATATTATAGGTTTTAACGCATTACTAAATCATGCATAGTCACCTACACGAGCCTTTTAACTTCTATTCAATGTACACCTATAGTTGGCATAGTCTACAACCTAGTCTAAACCAATGCAAGACGAAAGTTTTTTTAGTTGGAAGTAAATAAATATGGATGATAATTTGGAGACCATTTTAAAAAAATTATTATCATCCTCATTTTAGTTTTATATTATATGAATAGATACTAGGTTAGGTTTTCAAATGTCATACTCAAGTAGCAAAGATCTTGCACATAATCACTATCTCAAAGTCCAATCTTGAGGAGTTTGAGGTGTTGAAATATCTATGAATGTGATAAAACATTGAATATTTTTTTATAAAGAGTTGATTAAAATTTAAAAAACATATATGAGGCCTATATATTCATTAAAAACCTAAAGGTGGGTCATATACACAGTCACACACAAGTTAGGCCTAATAGGCCTAATAATAGGTCTATACCCTATTGACTTCTAACTTCTCTTGGATGACTAAATGAACTATAAAAACCATTTGAAAACACTTATGAGAGAGAAAAAATATGGTAGGATCCACTTGTTTGTAGATAATATCACCAAGCTAGTTAATTTGACCTAAAACCATAGTAGGCCTACTCAAAATGCAAGAAATAATTCAATAGGCCAAATTTGTTTGCTCACATCTATATGGGGGACTGCATGGTGCCTCAAGTGGTTGGGAATAGTTTAATTTTGTCCTTATATTCCTTTCAATGGAATTTTTTTGGGAGTTAGATATCTATTTTTTATGAATCATTACTAATAATCCAAGACACGTAAAACCCTCTCAAAACCCTATTTAAAATCCAATTGGAAAGAGATGAATGGAGGTGCATATATAAGTATTCAAATGACTTGTGAATTATTTTTAACTGGTTTTTTATTCTTCCAATCTCCTCACCAACTAATTATTCTATACTATCTTTTATATGGATAGGCCCAATTCTAAGTTTCTTGTAATTTGATGTATTATATAGGTGAAAAGAGGACCTGTTAAATGAGATTCATTCAAAAATTTATTTAGAGACTTATTCAAAATATCCATACTCATATCTCACGTTATAAAATCATGGAAACCTCTCTTCTAATCCATTCATTGTAGATAGTCTAAATGAGATAGTGAAAAGGCAAGGTGATTGTCCAAGATTGGAAGTGAAAAGCATGTTTTGAATTTCATGAAGATATATATGATAGAAAAAAATACAAAACTATCTTAAACAGGTGTCCTAAAGCCTCTATAAAACTTCTCTTAGATAACTATAAGTCATTTTGATGACAAGTGTGAAGAGTGAGGCCTAGAAGGCTAATGAGTGACTAATAGACAATGGATGACAAGTGGTGTATGAAGGGATATTAGTTTAAGGGTGTATGAAGACTATTATAATCTTGATTCCACCTTTTCATAATATTTAAAATGTTTTGAATACCCCTATGATAGTTTCAAGCAATCAATTGATGTCCTCATCATCAAAACAATTTCAAAGAGGAAAAAAAGAGCCTTACACCAACTCAAAGGAGAATGATGCATCTCTGATGGACACTTGTCTAAAACCACTTATTAAATTATTCTCCACCTTATTTTCTTGATTTTTAAATAGTTTCTTTATCTTTACACTTGGATTGGTGAATCTTGAACTTCTCTTCTTCTCCCTCTCCTCCTTTCCTCTATAAATGTAAGTTATTTTGGTGATTATAAGAAGTACACACCTAGTATGGAAAAGCCCTACTAGTTTGGCATCGTGTTCTAATTTTGAATAATAAATATAAAGTTGATTTGATCTCTAAATCTCTTTCTTAAGTGTGTTCATTGGTGTACTTGTATGTCAAGTGATGAATATGTTTTTCATGATTCCATGCTACCCTTGCATGTTTTCTGTGATGAATATCTCTTCTAACAGGTCTCATAAAGTGTATATGTTTGTTAATTGTAACTTGAAGTATGAGAGGGACTAGTAGTGGCTATTATCAAACCTTCTTTTCACCCACCTTTAGATGTGCATAAAAATCTACCTCTATGAGAAACACTAATGCTAGAAGGCCATAGAGTTGAAGTTAGGTTTGGTAATCTTATCTCTTAGTACATATATAAGTCTATTTGTGGACTAATCTTTTGGTGTATCACCTCACTAGCATTAGTTAATTTCTATTACCTTCTTCCCTTTTCACCCCTAAGTGATTTATCTAGTGTAGTGTGTGATCTTAAGAGACAAATCAATGGAGATAACCCTTTAACCTAGAGGTTTACCTCTACTATAGGCAACCCATAGGCCCAGAGGTAATCCCATGTTGTTCAAATATGAGAGAGGCTTGAACACCCTCTCTTAAGTTTTAATATTTGGATGCAATAGGAACCAAACATGGCTCTATTTTTTGAAGTCTATAATACAATATTATTTTGTGTGGACATGCCAATTTAATAAAAGTGATTATATATGTGAATGGTTTTGATTTATCCACATGTTGAACTCCATGTATCCATGCCTAATATACTTATCTATAGGACCTAAGTGAACTCTATGACTTTCATGAATCTATATCAACATGATAAAAACACATGGATGGTATATATCATCATACCATCACATAATCCAAGTGTTATATCTAACTCACATTCATTTAAATCCTTGGCATTAACCACAATTGTGGGTATAGATCATGCAAAACACTGAAAAACCAATTAATATGAATAGAAAAATCCATGTGCATAGGGACCCATGGTCTTTCTCTTTCCTTTAATTTTTTGGAGATTATCCATGGACTTAGACTGACCACAACCCAATTTGCAGATGTTTGAGATTATAAATTTTGATTGAATGTGAAGGACATTGTAAATCTTAGGTCCCTTAGTTGTGGGTGCCATGTGAAAATTGAATTAACTTTTATAATATATATATATGTATATATATACATGTATATATATATATATATACACATGTATATATATATATACATATATATACATGTATATATATATATACATGTGTATATATATATATATATATATATATATATCTGTATATATATATATACATGTGTATATATATATATATACATGTATATATATACATGTATATATATATACATGTATATATATATCCATGTATATATATATATCCATGTATATATATATTCATGTATATATATATATATATGTATATATATATACATGTATATATATACACATGTATATATATATACATGTATATACATGTATATATATATACATGTATATATATACACATGTATATATATATACATGTATGTATATATACATGTATATATATATATACATACATGTATATATATATACATGTATATATATATACATGTATATATATATATATATATATATATACATGTATATATATATACATGTGTATATATATATACATGTATATATATATATACATGTATGTATATATATATATACACATGTATATATATATACATGTATATATATATACATGTATATATATATATATATATACATGTGTATATATATACATGTATATATATATACATGTGTATATATATATATATATATATATACACACACATGTGTGTATATATATATATACACATGTATATATATATATATCTATATATATATACATGTGTATATATATACATGTATATATATACACATGTGTATATATATATATACATGTATATATATATACACATGTATATATATATATACATGTGTATATATATACATGTGTATATATATATACATGTGTATATATATACATGTATATATATACACATGTATATATATATATATACATGTATATATATATATACATATATATACACATGTATATATATATATACATATATACATATATATATATATACATGTGTATATATATATATATATATATATATATATATATATATATATATATATATGTATATGTATGTATATATATTATCTCTCATTAAAATAGATCTGCATGTAGCCCATGATATGGGCATGTGGCAACCATCCTAGTATCATGTTAATGGATTTTACCCATGAATGTTTGAATAATTGATGATGAAATGAGGTTGTGGACCTATTGAGTTATAAAATTAGACTTGTTATATTTGAGATCCTCTAATCCATTAGCCTAGACATCCATTATGTAATGAGCATTTAGTGATGTGGGGCCACCTAAATATAAGACAAAAGAGATTAGTGGCTTAATTTATAAAAATCATAATCAACATAAATGATATGAACTATTCATGTAGGCTCAATATATGGAAGTTAGGGTAGCCATAATTGCATAGATAATATATAATAATGTGACTAAGAGGTGGCCACTCCATTGAATATATATATATATATATATATATATATATATATATATGAATTTTTTTATTATTTGTGACTCTGTGGACTTATAACTACCTAGAAATATTATATAGGAGAACATCAATTTAAAGTGGAATTAAATAGAATAATATTATATGTTAATATAATAAATAACCTTACCTTAAATAAGGCTTTTATATCTGATATCCAATAAGGACAAGGTTAGAGATGTTTTATGGGGTTTTTTAATGTTCTTTATCTGATAGTGGGATATGTTTTAGTGTTTGAGCAACTTGGGTAGAGTTGACTCTTGAGGTTCCTAACTATAAACCCAATATCATAACCTAGTATGTGATTAGAAAATTAAACCATAATCGATCTATGAATAGTATTGAAACAAAAATCATTATAAATGAATTTATTATTCTTTTCATGTTAATTCAAGATAAACTAATTAATGTACCAATGTTTAACTCTAAAATTTTATGCAATCATAATGAATAATAATTATTATCATGAATACCATGAATAATAAGTATTATTTTAAAACTATCCATTATAATTAAGGTTATAAAGTATATTATAGTATTCTTATATACACATAAATAGGTTGAAATATGAACTTTATCCTTAAACTTTAATATAAAACTATAGTTTAAGAGAATGCCCCAAAAAATGGTTCCATTGACAACTCTTATTTTGTGGGGACATGTTTATTACCCATATATCAATGAGGGTAATAATTATGCATATTGTTTTTCATCAAAAAATACTTTTTGGATTTCAAACCCTATAAAAATCATGTATATGTATATATAGTTTTATCTAGGTGTGTATAGATAAACAATGTCCAATAATTGCTCAACAATAATTGTTCTTTTGTTTTGAGTGTTATTTTTCCATATGTTTTTATTGTTGAAAGGAAACAACTTACTTTTTGGATCATGTTTTTAGTGGGCATGGGCCATAGGGTATTTTTCCACATCCTTTCTTTTTAAATTTTAGAAAGGAAGAGCCCACTTATCCTTTGTCATGAGTTATTCTTCTAAACTTATTTTTTTCACTTTTAGAAAATGAGAACCCATAGTATTGGACTACAATAATTGCTCTTTTGTATTGAGTGTTATTCTTCCACACCTTTTTATTGTTGAAAGGAAATAAACTACTTTTTAGACTACATTTTTAGTGGGCATGGTCCATACATTATTTTTCTACATCATTTCCTTTTATTTTTGGAAAGGAAGAGCCACATATCCTTTACCATGGTTTATTCTTCCGTATTCATTATTTTCACTTTTGGAAAATGAGAGTTCATATTATTTTTCCTTACAATTTGTTTTTAACATGATTTTTATCTTTATATATGCACTACACATCATCAATTTTAATATAAAAGTGTGGTTAAAAATAACAAACCAAATAAATAAAATATATAAATAAAAATTAATTTAAATAAAAAATAAATATCAATTAACAACTCTTTTTTTGTGTAGAAGTGTTTATTATCCATATATCAATATTTTTTGGAAATTTGGAAAAAATATTAGTGTGAGAAATTAGAATTATGAGGTTTTTATTTTTGGATAGTGTGTGGAAACTTCTACTATGCCTGACAAGTCTAGGTAAGGTACGTTGACATGTAATAATGTTGCAAAATATATACCTACCATCTATAATGGTGGTGAATGATGATGGGTAATACAAAATCTGATCTCCTTTTTAAAATCAAATCATATTTAGCTAAGTGACAAAGATGGGTAGAATGGAAATATTGTTGGTGTCTTCACCAGTTGTCTTGGACTTTATAGTAAACAAATGGGTATAGATGGTATAATGTCTATCTCATCGTATGGTTTATTTAATTATACATTGTTTCTCTTATTTAAAAATTGGTTTTTCTTTTTTTTGTGGGAGAATTTTATTAGGCTTATGTGAATGAGATTACACCATCTCCTCATTATATATGAGGTAGTAAATGAATGGGTATGAACAATAAAATGTTTGTTTTTTAGTGAGGCCAATTTAATTGTACATCATTTTTATGAAGATAATAGTTTGTTTGTTTTTTGGGAAGAAATTGATTAGGATCATGTGAATGACATTGTACCACCTCATCATTATAGATGTGGTAGTAAATAAATGGGTTATGTATGGTAGAGCATGTATCTTGTGGTGACACCCATTCAATTGTACATCATTGTTCTTATCTAGACATTGGTTTATTTGTATTTTGGGAAGAATTTGGTTAAGATCACATGAATGATGTTATACCACCTCATCATTATAAATTAGGTGCTAAATAAATGTGGTATGGATGGTATAATATCTATCTTATGGTGTGGCTCGTTCAATTGTACATCATTTCTATTATCAAGAAATAAATCTATTTGTTTTTTAGGAATAATTTGGTTAAAATCATGTGAAATATGTTATATCACCTCATCATTATATGTGATATAATATGTCAAAAATGTTAGTATGGGACCACTATGTCTTCTAAGTAAATGATTATGGACTTTATTCATGTGAAAGACCTCTAAGGTTATACATGAGTAAAAATCTATATGATTTTTTAACCTAATGATGGTGGACCATAAAACTAAGATTGAATAATAATACATTGCACTAAGAAAACTTATTATTATTTTGTGAAACACCCACTCAAATCACATAAATATTATTTAATATAAAGTATGTACCGATCAAAATTTCCATAATTAATAATTGAGTTACACTATAATTTTATCGTATTAATAGGTGTTCACTTACCAGATTTAGACTTGCATTCCATTCTTGATCAATGGTCTACATCATATGTTGGAGGATGAATACAATCACATCATTATTTCATTAATGAGTGGCTTACGTTTACATGGTCGTGTCATAGGGATTGAGAGTGGTTGTTAATTTCTTACTCGATGTTAGTGACATGATGGCAAAGATAGAACATTGAGTGGTCAACAAATGGATACAATGGTGTGGGTGCCTTTTTTGCCATGTGGGAAAGCTTGATGTGTGGATATGTATGTCACTACATTAAATGACAATAATTATTTTCTAGGTGGATTTAAATTCATATGTAAAGATGCAGAGGCTCATTTAATACATGTGTTATTATTCGATAGAAAAAAATAATCTAATATATATATATATGACCTCACCATCTATGAGAGCAAGTTTCATATTATGTTGAGAAAAAGTTTGTTTAAGAATCTAAAATGGAGGGAATTGTTAAATTTGTTTAATGGTCTTTGAGAAAGAATTTTATGGGCAACTATATGGAAAATTACTGGTCGAGGCTAGCATCAACCAAAGGTAGGATATGTCCATGTGATTACATTGTTAATTTTTAAGTATTATGTTGTTTGACGACATGGAATGATTGGATTATTTCAATCAAATATTTGTTATTTCTCTATTTTGTTCTATGGTAATTATGTGATGTAAACACTATTTTTTTATTTTATAGTTTAGAGGTGTCTCGTGGGAAACTACATGGAAAATTAAAAGTAGGGTATGTCCTTTAAACAACACAAAGAACTAGCTACATTGGCATTATTTTTTATAATATTCTTTTTCTTGTAAATAAATATCTATTGATGCTCTTTTTTTGGGTGGTGATGATGAAATCTAGAATAGATCACATTAACTAAAATTGACAAAAGCACTACAAGAGGGTACTTATTTATAAAACACTACGTGATATTATATCTCCTAATCTTTAGGAGATTATGACTCACAATATAGCTAATCACACTCAGGAAATACCCCAAATAAATAACCTATGTCTATCAAAGGTTAATAACACCTTGAAACATTTATTACAATATTGATAGGATCAATTATTCTAATAGATGAAACAACAAAGCCATAATATTTTTATGGCTTGATGGGAATAGACTAGAGATTAGGCATGATACCATTGTCAAGTTATTTAACATGGCCTATTATAATCATCTTATTTTCAAAATTACTATATAGGTGTTTTGTATTCTTTATCGTTGTTTGATGGCATGAAATCATTAACTTCATGCAAAATTTGGAAGCATATGTTATACCCTAGATAAAATTTCTCAACATGATGTCATCTCTTAAACTAAAATAATTATAGTCTTCCCTCAATAATTTTCTAAAATAAAATTAATGTATAGATGTGATCATCTGGGTGTGTACAAAAAACAAGATCCACTTGCTATTTTGTTTTGAGTGTTATTTTTCTACATCCTTTCCCTTACCATAGGTTATTATTCAACTCATTCCTTTCAATTTTGGAAAATGAGTATTATATATCAATGATGATATTACTTTTGTAAAGTGGACTTCAATAGCCAATACTTTTTGGATTTCACTTGCCTAGTGTGAGAAATCAGATTTCCAAGTTTTTTTTTTTTTTTTTTAATGTGTGTATGAGAAATTAGATTTCACTGGCCTTGTCAAAAACATCATATATATTTATTTATGTTGTCCATGGTCATGGAATATCTATGGTCAAATCATGTGAATGATGATTTATCATGTCGAATATTTGAAGATCATGGTAATATAATGACCTGATTCAATTTTTAAAAGAAAATAGTATTTAGTTTATCTTCATAAGCTATCTTTCACTTGGTAGTAAACAAATGCGGTATGGATGGTAGAACATCTATCTTACAGTGTGGCCTATTCAATTATACATCATTTCTCTTATGTAGACATTGGTTTGTTTCTATTTTTGGGAAGAATGTGGTTATGATCACGTGAATGATACATGATAAAATATATCATAAAAATTTAGTATGGGACAACTATGCCTTTGGAGTGAATGATTTTAGATTTTATTCATGTTAAAGATTTCCAAGATTATACATGAGTAAAAATGTATATGCTTTTATAACCCAATGGCGGGTTAACTATAGAAATAAGATCAAATAATAAGAAATCACTCTAATAAAACATATCATTCTTTTGTGTAATACCCATTAAAAATGTAAAAATATTTTGTAATATTAATTATGTATCAATAAAAACTTCCATAACTAATAATTGAATTACACTATAGTTTTATCACATTGATGTGTGTTCACTTACAAGATTGAGCCCTATATTCCATTCTTGATCAAAGGTCTACATTAGAGGTTGAAGGATGAATATGATCACATTGTTGTGCTATTGAGGAGTGGTGCATGTCAGCATGGCTATGTCATAGTGATGAAAAGTGCTTAGAAATGTATTTCTCACTATCAGTAACATGGTGGTAGAGACAAAATGCTGAGTGGTCAATAAATGGAAAAAATGGTGTGGGTACCCTTTTTGTCATGTTAGAAAACTTGATGTGTGAATATGTATGTCATTGCATTAAATGCCACTAATATTTTTATGGTGGACTTAAATTCATATGTAATGATGCAAAGGCTCATTTGATACATGTGTTATAAATAGATAGAAAAATATTAAAATCTATATATGACCTTGCCATCTATGAGAGCAAGTTTCTTATTGTGCGCTGAGAAAAAAAATTATATAAGAATTTCAAACCAAGGGAATAATTAAATTTGTTTAATAGTCTTTGTGAAAGTATTTTTTGGGTAGTTGCATGGAAAATTACCAGTTGAGGCTAGCATCAATAAAATGTAGGATATTTCCATGTGCTTGCATTGTTATTTTGTAAAGTATTATGTTATTTGATGACATGGAATTATTGGATTATTAAAAATAAAGCTTTGTTATTGATCCTTTTTGTTCAGTGGTAAATATGTGATGCAAATGCTATTTATTTGTTTTATAGTTATAGAGAAGGTGTCTAGTGGATGAATACATGGAAACATGAAATTAGGATATGTCCTTTGAGTTACACAAATAAATGGTTATTTTTGAATTATTTTTATAGTTTTATTTTGTTTGATGGAATGGAATAATTGTGTTCTTGTAAACATAGCTTTGTTGATGCTCTTTTTATGGGTGGTGATGAGACAACAAAGCCCTAGTATTTTGATGCCTTAACTTGAATAGACTAGAGATTAAGCATGCAACCATTATGAAGTGATTTAACATGTCCACTTAGAATGAACTTATTTTTTGAATTACTAGACGAATTATTTGTAGTTTTCTATGGCTGATTGAAGGCATGGAATCATTGGCTTCACGAAAAATTATAGGTCATGACTAACATAAATCAAAATTAGGATATGTCCATGTGCCTACATTGTTTTTTATAATATTATGTTGTTTGACAACATAAAATAATTGGATTCTTCTAAACAAAGATTTGTTAATGATCCTTTTTTGTTTAGTGGTATGTGATACAAATGCTTTGTTTTTTGTTTTACATTTTTAGAGAAGGTATGTCATGGGAAACTACATGGAAGTGAAGGAATGATCTATCCTCTAACCAATAAAAATAATTCATTATGTTTTAACTAGATTTTATAATATTATGCTATTTATAGGTATGGAATAATTGGCTTATTGTAAACACGACTCTATTTATGAATTTTTTAAGGTAGAGGTGGGACAATAAAGCCATGGTAGTTTGATGGCTTGATGCTCATAGATTAGAGATTAGGCATGAAACAATGCCCAAGTGATTTAACAAGGTGTATTAGAATCAACTTATTTTCTAAATTACTTTATGAATTGTTTGAATTTCTCTATGACTATTTGATGGCATGAAATCATTGGATTCTTGTAAACATAGCTGATTCAAGTGTAAACTCTATTTTATAAAAACTATTATTAATTTTTAATGATTTTAGAAAATGTTTTTCATGGGAAACTACATGTCCTCTAAATAACATTAAGAACTATATGTGTTTGCAATTTTCAATATTATGTTGTTTGATGGGACAAAGTAATTGGCTTCTTATAAAAAACATTAAATTGATGTTATTTTTTTCAATGGTGATGGGATAATAAAGACATTACTCTTGATAGCTTGATACAAAAATAATAGAGATTGTGCTTTCAACCATTTCAAGTTGAGTTAACAAGACGTATTTGACTGACTATATGCATTATTCATAATTATATATGACTATTTTATGACATGGAATTATTGGATTCTTGTAAATATATATGTGTTGATGCTCTTTTTTTGGGTGGTGGTGGAACATTGAAGACTTGGTATTTTTGTAACTTGATGTGCATGGACTAGATACTGGCCATGCAACCATTTACCAAGTGATTTAGCATGATTTTTTAGAATCATCATTTTTTCCTTTTATTTTTTAATGAATTTTAGGGTTTTCCATGCTTCTCTATCACTATTAAATATGTTTCTTTTTCTCATAAACTATTTTACAAGTGTATAGGGTTGTTGATTTATTTTTTGAAAATAACTCTTTTAATGTGTGGACAAGTTTTGATGGTGGTGAGCATTGGATAAAGGTAAGTATGGTCTTTTGAACACAAAAATGTATTGTTTTTTATTTCATTATTTTTTATAGTATTATGTTGTTTGATGACATGGAATAATTGGCTTATTTTAGACATTTTTATCTTAATGCCAATTTCTATTACTTGGAATTAAATATTTTTAGATTTGGATCAGGGATATGAAGATCATGTTCTTTATAATTTTTGGTTTATTTGTTTTATTTTAATGAAGGTTTTAGGAGTAGCTTGGCATATGGATGGATTCTCCTATGTAAGGTGATCACATGGTTCAAATCTCAGGACATTCAATTAAGTGTAGTAAAAGTTATATGAATGCAAAGTTGGTCTCTTAGATAAAGGTACACTAAGTTCTAAAACTTAGTCAATTTACAAAGGAAGATATAATAGTTTTCATTTCATCACATTGGAGATTGATGATACCAAATGAATCTGAGCTCAACTATGTTAAAAATCAAAGTTTAAAGTAGAGATAAGTGAGTAGTTTGGTGATGGAATATCTCACATGTGTTCATGTTTTAGGAAGAAATGGTCATATGGGTTTATTTAGTATTTTTCCTAGTTTATATGGTTTAAATTTGATAATATTCAAGTGAGTTAATTAAAATATATGGCTATGCAAAGTTAGCCTTCCATGTATATAGTAATGGTCCCCATACTAAGTCTATTTTGCATGATGTTAAAGATCAAGACCAGATGAAGATATAATGGCTTACAAGTGATATAAAGTGAATATGTATGGTGTGTGTTGAGTCAAATGAGTGAAATTATTCATTGGTTAATGAATTTAAAGATCAAGCTCCTTAAAAAAGTATCAATAGAGCATGTTTGTTCCAAGGTGTCAGGAAGCAACGAGATGAAGACAAGTGTTCAAAGTTTAACATTGAGTAGAGGTAAAGATCAAGCTTATTCTAAGATCTAATAATGAGTGGATGTTCATAAATATATAGATTAATATTACATATTGAGTGAGATGATTTTAAGGTGTCTAATTTTTAATATAGATAAAGACCAAGATGCGTACAAGAAATCAACAGAGTACATTAAGTTAAGTAGTCAAGATAAAGATCTAATGATGAGTGATGAAAGGTAAAGGTTGAGATACTTTAATCAAGATTTATGGTGTGTGTTTAATATAAGATTTGAGGACATAAGATGAGGACAAGGTGTTCAAATTTTAACTGTGACCATTAGGATTTGAATATTATAATTTGTAAAGAATAACTAGTGCTCTATAATTTTCCTATCACTTTTGATCCTAGACAAATTTATTGATGGAGTAAAAAGAAAAGTTGTAGACGACTACATGGTGTATTAAATGAACTTAGTTATAATATTTGAATGTATGTAAAAACAAATTTATTAAGCTCCATAGTTGACTATGTGTTTGATTGTGTCCTGTACGTGACCCAAGAAGATTATTCGAGCTTGTTTTGATATATCATGATGAATTAGATATTGGGGAGTGTTGTAAAAATCATAAGGATGATTGTGTGGTATTTATAGGTGTGATAATTTTATCTTGAGTATGAAAAATTTCTAAGAATTTTTATGTGTGTTCGTTCATAATTTTTCTATTTACAAGGTCAATGTTTGAGTTGATTGAATATATGCACAAGAGTGTAATGGTGACTGTGACCATTTAAGAATGAATAAGCGGTCATGTAGAATGGAATTATGTATTTATAAGTGGTCTTATTTTTATTTTTTACTTAATGAAGTGCTAAAAGGGTGAATAGGTCTCTATGTGACTTATAAGGGCTACAAGGGCCTAATTGAAAGGTGTAGCTGCTTAAGGGTGACCCATAAATGTTATGGCTGACCTATGAAGATGGTATTAAGTTTTGTCTCAATGTGAGATAAGCCTTAAGGGATAAGGCATGGATAATGGCTAACCAAGATGGTGATAATCATGAATGCTCTATAAATAGTGAAATCAAAGATGATGCTTTCTAGACTTGAGAGACTTATGAGAGTTGTGTGTGAGAATAATATTCTTTAAAGAGAATAAGAGAAGACAGTAAGTATGCCTAGTGGATGGGTTGATGAGCATAGAAAATTGAGGACTGTGTGTATGACTTATAGGTCATATTTATTATGTTATAATTGTGTTATTGCAGGTTGAGGGTGAGTGAAGGATAAATGATGTATATGTGAAGATTAGAGTGTGTGTGTAAAGTTGAAGAGTGTTGATATACATTGTACCTCCATCATATTGGTAGGCAATCAATGTTCAAGAGATGTTCTATTCATAATTTTTGTTGTGTTTTCTCAACATCTAAGGGGTTTTAGCCTCCTTGTAAGGTGAAACTTGCTAAAATTCTAGTTATTTTCATAGCTCATCTAGACAAGTGTAGTAACACCTTGTGGGATTGTAGTCTCACTAAAATAAGGGATGGTAGTTCCTTGGTCAATTAATGATGGTCTAAATTCATTCTTGTTATTATAAGATAGTAGTCCAATTATAGGTTCCAGTGGGTTTTCTCCCCCAAGAAGGTTTCCCACATATGTCATGTGTTATGTGCTTGATCTTGCATTATATCTCTTGTTCATTACTATGAATGATGTGTATGCTTCATGAATGATTATGGAAACTGATTAAGAGTTTTGAAATGTTTGAAATTTAAATTGGTTTATCTAGGCTCACTAATTCACCCCACCTTAGTGATTGTACATCTAATAATTGATATCAGAGTAGGTCCTTTGGTAAAGGCTTGATAGATTAAAGGTGATCCAAGGTACAATATGGGTAGTCATCAAGGAGGTTTTTCTACTAAGAAAGCACTGATGTTCAATGAATCCAATTATGCTTTTTGGAGTGAAAGGATGATTACCTACATAATGTCCCTAAGGTCTAAAATTTGGCAATCTATTGTGGATGGTTATTTTACACCTACTATTCCTCCATCTAGTGTTGTAGATAAGAAGTTGTTTAAGAATAATTCTAAGTAAATGAATGCTATCACTTGTGGTCTTTTAGAGACTAAATACACCAAGTTAATTCATTATAAATATACCAAATAAATGTGGGATACATTGAAGATACTCTATAAAAGAGATTTAGAGGTTAAGCTGACAAAGTTATAAACTCACCAAAGTCAATTTGAGAGTCTCAAGATGAAGGAAGAAGATTATGTGGCATCCTTTCTACAGAGAGTTGATGAGATTGTGAACATCATCATAGGTCTTACAGAGAACATTGAAGAGGCTACTTTAGTTTAAAATGTATTAAGGTCTCTATCCCTTAAGTTTGATCCAAAAGTATCTATTATAGATTAAAGTCACGATCTTACTTAGTTGAAGATGGATGAATTGCATGGTATTCTTGTTGCATATGAGATGAGAGTAAATGATGATATACCATTGAATAAGGAACCAACATTCAAGATAAAGATAAAGCCTAAGAATAATCTCTAAGGTAAGAAACCCAAGGAGGATGACATTTCTAATATTGATGAAGATGAACTAATTGCTTTGTTTACAAGGAAATTAAATATAAGTTCAGGCAAGTATAAGGTTAAAATACCCTTCAAATACTTCAATTATGGAGAGATATGACATTTTATATAAATTACCCTCATAAGCATGATGATGAAGAACATGGTGAAGACCAATATGAAGATAAGAAGACACACGTGAAGAAAGGATTCATAAAGTATAACAATAAGAAGAAGTCCTTCAAGAACAAGAAGAGTCTCTACACTAATAAAGATTTTAGCTCATTAAATGAGAGTGAAGATAATGACTCAAAGTATGATCATGAAGATGATGGTCCTGTTGAGGATGAATCTCTTTTCATGGTTGAGGAAGGAAGTTACTCACATCAAAAGAAGTCTACTTTGAGTGATTCAAATTATGATAGAGATGAGGTGGATTGTGAGACTGAATTAATGAATGTTTTTGAAGAACTAAATATTGAGAAGAATATTAATAAGAATATGAAGTCACAAATTAGGGACTATGAGGAGCAATTTAGTGTATTTGAAGCAAGAATGAATGAAGACTTAAGGAGCATGAATATATGGTCAATAATATCAGTTGTCAATTAGAAATCCTATCTATAAGTCTGAAAGCTAAAGAAGATGAATGTTTAAGGTATGTAATTGAAAATGAATATTTAAAATCTAAGTCAGAGAAGACATCTAACAAGGCAAATTCATTTGTGAGGTTTGAAAAGAGCTCAAGTGATCTAAACAATATTTTAAATGATCAAAAGAATGCAAGTGATATAACTAGTCTCAGATATAAAGAAGAACCACATAATACAACTCATGACAAGATGAAGACTAATGTAAATAAGTAAAATCATACTTTGAAGACAAATCATTAGACAAGGAATGCAGTTGCTAGTAGAATGAAGACAAATTAGATCAAACAGCCAAATTCAATGAGGTATGAAAGTCTTAATGGTTATTGTTACACATGTAATCAGTTTAGCCATAGAGATAGAGAATGAAAGAGACCAATTATAAATTATTTTTCATGGAACTATGATGGGGTTTATCAATTAAAAGGTGAGTCCTCTTTAAAAGCATTCATTTGTTTCAATTTTTAAAAGAATGGACATATTGAAATATTTTGTTCCAATCAAGAAAGAGAGAATAACATTCTTGAAAGAGGTATAATATGCTTCAACTATCAACAAATAGGTCACATTTATAGATTCTATAAGAAAAGGGATACAAGACATAATATGTTTAATTAGGCTCTTAGAGTGTAAGAAATAAGGTAAGTTAACTCATGGAAACCAAAAGTGTTAAGTATGAGTCATGATGAGTTTGCAGGTCCAAGTAATCTATTTTCTATGGTGGAGAATGCTATAGAAGTTAAATAGTGCCAAGATCTCTCATTTTCTACTCATGTTATGAATGAAGAGACCGAGCTCAAGGAGAATACCAAGGTTTTATTTGAGGTTATTTATGAGGTGTGTGTTTAGATGATAATGAATCACCTATATGTGTGAGCAAGCTTCAAGCATGATTCCTATGTTGACAAGATCTGAAGGTGATGTTTTTCAATTCAAAGAAGCTACTACAATGATCAACTTATGTCAAGATTCCATATTTGCTCTAAATGTTGTATTTCTTATCATAGAAAAGAAAGTGAGTGATGTATAAAAGGAACACATTGTCAAATTTCAGACTATGAAGAAGAAGAACAAGGAGTATTATAGCTATATAAGGATTCTAGTGGTTACTAAGGAGATGTGGGCCACTCCTAGCTTCACTTTGTTTTAGAACATTATGGTGTAGAGGAGGTCTCTGTCTATGGTTCTTAAGAGAATCCTTTTAGTGGAAAATCAAGTGTTGTTGTGGCATTCTTTAGAAGGTTTTGGAAGGAAAGATATTCATGTATCTAATTAAAGGTGGTGTGTCAAGATGGTAGAAGTGATTTGATGATGTCAGAATGATGTCATGGTATGTTTTTATCATTTTAACATGTTCATAATTATGTATGCTTAGTTTGGAGGGAAAATTTATGAGTTGTTAAGATGATCTTTTGCATAGAAAGGCCTATTGACCTTATTATGGTATGCTTCAAGTGGTATTATGGTCTGAAGGTATGTTAATGTCAAATTGGATATTTTTGAGTGCCCTCAGTTTTCTTAATTTTTGTCTTAAGGGCAAGCAGGCCTAAAATGGGTTATAGGATGTATTGTTTCCCAAAGGTTTGGAATCTCAAATTTTGATCCAAAAGTATGTGATGGTTGTCTCCAGGTGTGTAAGAAGTTTCAAAGGTGGCTCTTGACCAGAAGGAAGATTGTTGACCCTATTTATTTTTGAGATTCTAGATTTTTGAGCTATGCTATAAAAGAGGTTTTCTTTATGAGTTGAGGTTTAAGGATTCTTAATAGGTTGAATGGTCCAAATGGGTTTTCAAATCAAGCTTCACATAAATTTGAAGGTTTATGGTTTTATTTATATTCATGATTTTATCAAGATGGAGGCCTAATTGGCTGGTAGGTTTTTGAAGGAAGTATGTTGTAGAGGAGGAGATAGGTGATGAAAATTGGTGTGCTTGAAGGGGCATATGAGAATTATTTAGATATGTAGTTTTAGGTCTTGAAGGTGTATCTACTAAAAATTATTATCTCTGCAAGTACCAAGTAGGGCTATAAGGAGACTAGATAGGCCTAGTGTGAATTAGAGTGATTTTTGATCAATTTAAGTTCTATGATTAGTTTATATCTTGTTTCTTATTTGGTAAGTGGCATGAAGTTTTGTTGACATTCCTTGAGGTAACTTGAGAGAAGGCTAGTAAGCCTGTATGGTGGTTCTTCATGGTGTGTGGAGATCTAAAGATGATCAAAAGGGGCAATGGCTCACAGATCTTAGGGGGAGTCCCTCACATACATTTCTTGGTGAGTTACATTAGATTTCAGTGATTTTGTGTGTTTTTTTTCATTAGTTGAAGTGCTTAGTTTTAGAGTATGTTGGCATGTGGCAAGAGAAAGTTGTCAAGGCAAGAAGAGGTAGTCTCAAGATAAGGGAGAGTTTATACTATCTTTATAATATGGTCCTCTCCTATTTATGGTCTTTTTAGTTCATTAGGATCAATTGGTTCCAACTTTGTCATTGTGTCAAAGGGGGAGAAGATTCATGTTGTGAGAGTGCTTGAAGAGAGAGAAGGTAGGTGAGCTATATATTATTTTATGATGGGTGTTGAAAGCAATGGAAAATGGGGAGATTGTTGGAGAGTTATCAATGATGTCATGTTGATGTCATGGAGGTGTCCAAGTTATTAGATGAAGTGATTTTATAGTCTAAGTTACAATGATAAAATGTGCAATGTTGCCCTAGTATGCTTGAAGAAGGCTTGGTTGATCTTTAGTTTTGGCATGGTTAGAGATGTTTAGGGATGAGTTTGAAGTATTGATCATGCATAAGGGACCCTATCAAAGGTCTATGGTTATTGGAGAGCTTTTGAAAATGCATGGTATTCATCTGATTCTTCATTATGTTCATCTAGGCATAATTGGCTCTATGGTAGAATAATATGAGTAGGAATTTTTATGGTGTTATTTCTCATACATGTGAAGGTTTTAGGAGTAGCTTGGAATATGGATGGATTATTCTATGTAAGGTAATCACATGGATCAAATATAAAGACATGTGATTAAGCATAGTAAAATTTATACGAGTGTAAAGTTGGCCTCTTAGATAAAAGTACACTAAGTTTCAACACTTAGTCAATTTGCAAAGGTAGATTTAATGGTCTGCATTTCATCACATCGAAGATCGATGATGTAAAATGAAAATGATCTCAATTACTTTAAAAATCTAAGTTTAAAGTAGAGCCAATTGAGAAGTTACATGATAACATATCTCACATGCATGGATGTTTCAATAAGAAATGGTTATATGGATTTGTTTAGTATTTTTCCTAGTTTATATGGTTCAAATTTGAGAACATGCAAGTGAGTGAGGTAAAAGATATGATTTTTTCAATTTGACTTTCCATGTAGATAGTAATGGTCCCCATACTAAGTCTATTTTGCATGATGTTAAAGATCAAGACTAGATGAAGATATAATGGCTTACAAGTGATATATATTGAATATATATGGTGTGTGTTGAGTCAAATGAGTGAAATTTTTCATTGGTTACTAAAGTTAAAGATTTAGCTCCTTACATAAGAAGTAATAGAGCATGTTTTTTCCAAGGTGTGAGGAAGTAGCGAGATGAGGACAAGTGTTCAAAGTTTAACATTGAGTAGAGGTAAAGATCAGGCTTATTTTAAGATCTAATAATGAGTGGATGTTCATACATATATAGATCAATGGTGCATATTGAGTGAGATGATTTTAAGGTTTCCAATGTTTAACATAGATAAAGTTTGAGCTATGTATAAGAGATCGATAGAGCACATTAAGTCAAATACTCAAGATGAAGATCTAATGATGAACAATGAAAGGTATAGTTAGATATACTTCAAGGAATATTGATGGTGCATGTTTAATTTGGGACACAAGGAAATGAGATGAGGACAAGGTGTTTAAAGTTTAATTGTGATCATTGGGATTTGAATATTTGAATTTGCAAAGGAAAAACTAGTGCTCTATATTTTGCTTATAAATTTTGATCAAAGATAATTTATTAATGGAGTGAAAATAAAAGTTGTAGAGGCTCCATGGAACATCCAAAGAACCTAGTTATAAGATCTGAGTGTATGTATAGAGAAAGATATTAATATCCAAAGTTGACTATGTTTTTGATTGTGTCCTACAAGTAACCTGAGAAGACTGTTTGAGCTTGTTTTGATATTGTTTCAATATCTCATGATGAATTAGCTATTGGAGTGTTTTGTAGAATTCATAAGGATGATTTGTGTGGTATTTAGAGGTGTGATTAATCTATCTTGAGTATGAATAATTTCTAATAAGTTGTCTGTGTGTTCATTCATAATGTTAATATTTACAAGGTCAATGTTTGAATTGATGATCATACAAAGAAGAGTGTAATGGTTATTATGATCATTTAAGATGAATAAGGGGTCATCTAGAGTGGAATTATGTATTTGGAAGTGTTCCTATGTTTATTTTTTTCTTGATCAAGTGCTAAAAGGGTGAATAGGTCTCCATGAGACCTATAAGAGCTATAAGGGCCTAATTGAAAGGTGTAGTTGCTTAAAGGTGACCCATGGATGTTATGGCCAACTTATGAGGATGGAATTGAGATATGTCTCAATGTGAGAGAAGAAATAAGGGCTAAGGCCTAACTAATGACCTACCAAGATGGTGATAATCATGAATGCTCTATAAATAGTGAAATCAAAGATGATGATTTTTAGACTTAAGAAACTTATGAGAGGTGTGTGTGAGAATAATACTCATTAAAGTGAAGAAGAGAAGAAAGTGAGTGTGCCCAATGGATGGGTTGATGAGAAAATTAGATTGAAGACTATGTGTATGACCTATAGTTCATATTTATGATGTTAGGATAGTGCTCTTACAAGTTGAGGGTGAGTGAAGGATAGATGATGTATGTGTGAAGACCGGAGTGTGTGTGTAGAGTTGAAGAGTGTTGATATAAATTGTATATCCATCATATTGGTAGGAAATTAGTGTTTAGGAGATGTTTTATTGATAGGTTTTTTTATGTTTTCTCAGCATCTAGGGGGTTGTAGCCTCCTTACAAGATGAAACTTGATAAAAGTCTAGTTGTTGGGGTATCTTAGCTAGACAGGTGTAGTATCACCTTGTGGGATTGCAATCTCAATAAAATAAGGGATGGTGGTTCCTTGATTAGTTATTTATAGTCTAACTCAATTCTTGTTATTATAGGACAATAGCCCAATTTCAGGTTATCGTGGGTTTTCTCTCCCAAGAGGGTGTCCCACATATGTTATGTGTTATGTGCTTGATCTTACATTGTCTCTCTTTTTCATTAATATGAATGATGTTTCTACTTTATGAATGATTTTGGTACTTGATTAAGAGTTTTGAAAGGTTTGAAATTAATGTTGGTTTTTCTGGGCTCACCGATTCACCCTCACTCTCATTGATTGTACCTCTAACACATGTGTCTAAGAAGGGTGATTCAGAAAGTTGAACTAAAAGTAATTTTACCTTAATGGATTACTGACGTATGTATTCAATGTCAAAATAATTAAGTCACATTACCCATTTGGCCATGTTTTAAGTCAAAACTACTTTAGATATAAGGTACTTGAGTGGATCAACCTTAATAATTAAGATGGTCTTATTGTTCAACATATAATGTTACAAATTCTAGGATGCAAAGACTAATGCTATAAAATATATATCAATGGGTGTATTATTATGTTCATAAGCTACCAATTTTATACTCAAATATTACATGACACATGTTTTTCCCTGATCTCTATGTAGGGATAGAAGTTCCCAAGGCATGTTCAATTGATGAAATTTAAATCAATAGTGGATTCTTTAGCATTGGTGGGGTGAGAATTTGTGGATTTTATAAATAGTATTAAAATGATAAAATGTTTCTTGACATTTTATAATTCCATTGAAAGGTGGTGTCTTTATTTAAGAGGTGAGTAAAGGATGATAATGATCAACAAGATGCAAAATAAATATATGAATGTACAAAATTTTATCTTACAAGTTGCATAACTATTAAAAATTATATGGGTGAGGTATTTCTATGATGGCCTTAACCTTGAAAGGATCCACTTTAATATCTCTATAGGAAAATATAAATCCTAATTTTTTTCTTGAAGTGACACCAAATACATATTTCTTTGGGTTAAAGCATAACTTATACTCGTAGAGTCACTAAAATATTCTTCATAAAACTACGAGGTGTCATTCATGTGTCTTTTATTTTACCAAAATATTGCCATCATGGTCTTAATAATATCATGCACCTTATCATGAAAGATGATAGTCAATGTACACTAATATGTAGTATTGATGTTAGTTAATCCAAATGGCATAACCTGATAGCATAATGTTCCCCGTGGAGTGGTGAACACTATTTTATGTTGATCTTTGGCTTATATTTTAATCTTATTATATCCTAAAAATCCATCAATAAGAGATATAATATCATATAATATTTTTAAATCCATGATCATATCAATGTTAGGTAATGGTAAATCATATATGGGATATGCCTTGTTGATGTCTCTAAAATCCATGCATAGGTGAATACTAATGAGATTATTAATAACTTGGATGATGTTATAAATCCATTTAAAACAATCAATTGGACTAATGAATCCTTCTTCTAACAATTTATCAAATTCTTGCTGGACCAAAATGGAGATACACATATGCATTTTCTATAATTTCTACTTAATAGGCTTGACATCTAGGTGGACAACAAGATGGTGTATGAACAAAGATGGATCTATCCTAGACATATAAACATAAGACCATGAAAATATGTCAATTAATTCATTTATAATGATGATGATGATGATGATGATGAAATCAAATTCCTCTACATTGAGGGATGCACCAAGCATAATAATTTTGGGATAATGTGTAGTACTAATGTTGACTTCAATGGTGTCTTACACAAGAAGTGTGGAACTATTCTATAATATAGTGGACATTGATCAAAACTTACCTTATTCACTTGATTTAGACCCATTAGGATCCCCTATGTAATAAGACTCTTAATCAACCATGTAGGTAATGGCCATTCAACAAAAACTTGAGGAAAATCTTGAACTAATCCCTCAAATGTCCAATATTCCTCTAGACTAATGTCTAAACTAAATGTGATGCATGGACTTATAGAGGTAAGAAATTCCTTTAGAAGAGAGTGAAATTACCCATTATCTATCATTTTAAATAGGTTTTCACTAAAGGATATGTCTTTCTTTTTTTGTTTTATCATGACCCAGTAGTACCTCAAAGAGGTTTTCACAAGAGGACCTCTATTTTTAATTTACATTTTGGTGAATAATGAAGTTTGCTTGCTCTCCAAAGTAGGAAATAGGGTCCAATGTCATTTTAAATCCTTGTTTGTGGTCTTCAAGCACTTGACCATTCCTAAGTTCATTGAATTGTGTAATTACCTCTTCATTTTGGAAATCATCCAATGGTATAATGTGAATTTATTAGTCCCATTCAATTGATTTGGGATAATGGAGGATAAGAGGAGTATTGGATATGATTGTGAGGATAGATTTTCTATCCAAGAGGTTCATGTTGGATAGCTCATCATAGATACTATATTAAGATTCTATGTTTCTATTAGGATTATCTTTGTTAGATGTCAAAGTTGTGTCACTCTTGAGATTTGAGGGGTCACCCCTAGGTGGTTTGTATCAAATAACTCAAGTACCTTTATATTTTGTTGGAAGAATGGGCTCAATAATAACTTTCTTATTTACCCCCAAGCATCAACACTTTTAGGATAGATGTTACATGATTCTATTTTGTATAGGAAAATTATTAATCTCATTGAACTAAGCAAAACCATCAATATACAATCATGAATCTATTGGATTGTATACTTGTTATTGATTGAAAAGGCCATTATTTTTAAACACAAAAGGTCATACCTAATATGAATTAGATTTATTGAGCCACACCATTTCAATCCTATAATGGGATTTGTGAGACTTGGATAATTTAGCAATGTGGAAGGCATCTTTGATGTTATACATGCCATAAACCTTATCTTCAATTGTGAAATGAGAGGATATTTGAAAATGTGGAGATTTAGAAGTGGATGAAAGGTTACTTGGGTTAATGTAATTAGACTTGGGTGAATCAGGGACTACATTATTGTACTTTTTTATTAAATGCTATATAATAGGTCAATAATTATAGCTCCCATATTCTTCTTCCAAATTTTGACAATATTGATATGGCTACAAATTATCAAGAATAGTAACATGCATTCCAGAATATGGGAATTTTAAGTATCAATGTAATGTATAAGGGATTTTTTTTAATTCATGTATCCATGGAAATCCAAGGAGTCGATTTTATGGTAGTTTAAGGTCAATGACATGGAAAAGGGTGTTATGGGTGACAAACCCAACAATGATTGGAAAATAAATGGGGCCTATTAATTTTATTTCTATGTTTTTATATGCCTTAACTACGATGGTGTTTGGATATATATCTACTAATATATAGACCTAATGTTTGACCAATTTCAATTAGGCAATGTTCAAACCCAAACCATTGTCTATGAGCACCAACTTGATGTTGTGATGGGAAATAACTACTTCAATATAAAGTGGGTTGTTATGGTGTGGATAGAGGGATGACATGTCAATCTCATCAAATGTGAAATGTTGATATAGGGATAAATTTCCCAAAAGTTCTTGGAATTGAGAGGGATCAATATCATTAGGAAATTTGGATTATTAAAAAAGGCCATAAAATATTTCCTTATGGACTTCAGATGTATGCAATATATTTAAAATGGAAATTATAATAGGGGTATTTTTCAATTGGTCCACAAGGTCATATTTATTCATAGTTAAAGAAGATGGTTTGAATTTAGAAGGAAAAGGGCCTTGGACTAGATTGTTGTTTGAAGGTGATGTAGGACTTTGGATGGTAATGCATGAATGTTGAGTTGCAATAACACAATTTCATGTTGGAGGGGGCTCACTAAAATTAGGAGGATATGTAGGACCTATAATGGTAGTTTTTGGATGTTGAGTTACAATAATGCAATTTCAAGTTGAAATATGATCGCTAAGATGATAAGGGAGATGCTAGAATATAAGGGGTAACACTCTAAGGAGTGTTATATGGATGATGGGGGTTAATCTTAATGTTAGCCACATAATTATCTTTAATATGGCCCAAAACATTTTTATAGTTGTATGAGGTAGTACAATAATCAATATGGTTTGTTTGGGAATCTTGACCTTGATTATGATTATTTTGATGCTAATGCTAATTCTAATTTTGATTATTCATAGGATGGTTATTGTTAGGCTAATGCTGATTGTTGGAATTATGCTTCAAAAAAGTATTTTTGAATATATCCATATTTTTATTTGAAGTGGAAATACCATTCACTAGCTCAATTCACTTTGCTTAAGAAAATATTGGATGAAGTGCCTGAGTTGTATACACATATAAGTTTAACAGTACTTGACATGGTGGTGATTGCAATATTCATTATCTTTATACCATGTGGGCTTTGGTTGGCCTTATTAAAAATGATTTGTATTTGGATAAATGAACATGTTAGCTATAATTAATTTCTATAATACTGCATCTAGAGACTCACCAAGTTTAAAGTGAAGTATTATTTGATGTTTTTTCCTTTATGGTGTTGGTATTCACAATGTAATTAACTATGTAGGTGGATTATTTTATTCAGGTGGTAGTTGCACCATTTTCACTTATCAAGAATATATTTCTCAATTCAATATAACATTAATATTTCTATTAAATACTTTTAGATTATCAAACATGTTTTCTTATGTTTGTGATGGGGATTGAGTTTATGATTGATTTTGAGAATAAATCATGACCAATATCTTATCAATGATATACTTTTAAATTTTCACCCCATTGTTGATAATCACTTCAAACATGTTGGCACAATGAAGAATAAAATTATAGGCTTTCTCCATTTTAAGGTTAGAAGTAAATATGATCGCTAATTATTTTTATAGAAGAATATGTAGGAATTGTCTAGCTAAACCTATAAATCATTACAATAGGGTATAAAATCTTTCCCCACCCCATTGATTGGCATTGCATAAGTCTAACATGGTAAACTCATACTCCATGTTATAGGCTAATTTTTTAACAAACTACTCTAATAACTTGTTAAAGGGTTGACTAAACCTTTTGAAAAATGGGGAAACCATTCCAAGGCTTGTCTACCTAAGATATGTATAATAAAATGAATAAAACAAATGTGTCTATAAGCCACCTCTTGACATACCAAAAATAATTACTGTAAGTGATGTCTAGGATCACCAATCCCCTTGTATTTATCAAATTTGGGCATCTTAAAGTGAGGTGGAAAACATAATTAGAGAAAGCTCATATCAAACGAGTAAGGGAATATCTTATGAAACTTATAGTTTTTGATCTGATTACCTAATATAGTCCTAAAATAACCTTTATTTTGACCTTATAGTCCTAAATAGTGGGAGTGTTTTGGGATGGAAGAGGGGTGTGTCATTAGGTATTTAAGTGCTTATTGAATTGTTTGATATAAATTAGTTGATTGGGAATAAAATACATAGAAATAAGTACTATTGTCACCAAATATTTCACCATAGATGAGGTTGTTCAATCCTAATCTAATATTTGGTCAATGTTGAAATACCTCTAGGCTTGTGGGTATCCTATAGTAGAGGTAGACCTCTAGGTTTAAGGGCTAGCTCCTTGAATTGACTTTTGAGTGCTTATCACCTATACTAACTAATTGTTTGTGGGAAAAGAGATAGAAGTATCCATGAAAGTAACCTATTATAAGGGGGTGATACACCATAAGTATTTTTACAAGATCATCATACTTATTTCACTAATAAATAAGACCTACTACACTAGCTTTAAAGTCCTAAGATAATCTAACATTAGCATTTCAAAATGGAGGTGATATGCACAAGACAACTCAAGGTAAGTGGATTAGATGTCAGATTGTAGACTCTAAGGAAAATTTCACACTTGAAGGGATAAAAAAACACTAGCTAAACTTCATCCAACCTATTATAATGATAACTTCTTACACTAAACATGAAAAGATAAGGATAAACAAGGATAGAAGCTTACCACTAGACTTCACCATTCATCAATTCACACACTTATAAAATATGTTTATGAATTAAAAGTAAGGTTTCATATTATTAAAATTCAAATTAAAACATCAAACCAAGAGGGATTTTCCATACATGGTGTGGAATTAGCCTACAAGAGCCAAAATGGCTAGTACTTATAGAATGTGAGAAAGGAGAGGGGTGAATGAATCTCAAGAGTCACAAGAATAGATGTCAAGATGAGAGAAGGAGTTATGTTTTTATAATAATGTATTATTAAATATAACATACAATGTCTCTTTGGAAAAATTTCCCTTAGAAGCATCAAACTCCTAAACTTGGCTTAGAGGTCTCTTAGCTAGCTTCTTGAAACTGCCCTCACCATTAGCTTCTCTTGAGCACTTCAAAATAGACTAGGAATAATTACCACATGTGAAAAAAGATTATGGGGTTAATAAAAATATCTATCATGAATTGTATGTGTCCCTAATCATTGATATTCTTTTGGACAAGTGTTCTCACTACTTTTAGTCACCGTCATCTTTCTTTCACTCATTCTTCATCCTTGTCACCAAGATGCCCATCAGTTGTTCAATCCAATCCATACAAGGAGTAGTGTGACACATGTCAAGAGTATTAAAATATTTATATCCATTATGAATACTTTAAAATTTCTCTTCATTAGATTTATCACATTCTCACTTGGTGATCACCTTTCATTCACTATGTCATTTTAGACTGCCTAAAGTGGAGGAGCTAGTAGAGGTACTTGTGTGATTTTTTAAAGAAATAAATGAGAATGAGGAGTTATATTAGGTCTCATTATATCTCCCAAAGTGATCCTCATCCTTTGATATTCTTTTGTACCTACAAAACATAAAAAAATATCAATAAAACTAGTTTTATACCCTATTTGTATAAATAGGGTAGAAACCAACTTAATGGGAAGGATCCTAGGGGAGTAATTTTTAAGTATAAATCACTTTATAATTCATTCCAACTCATTTTTATGAATTTTATTTTGTCTTTCCCATCAGGTCATTAGTAAGGGTCTTGGAGGGGTTTAAGTGGTTTACCCCTTAAGGATTTTTCATAAAAGTTTGATGTTGAACCTATGAAAAAATATCACAAAAGGAAATTTTAGGACCCTATCCAACATATCCTAACTCCTCAGCCTCCCATGATAAGTTTCCATATAGATATGAGCTTCTAAACATAGCCTCTTGAGCTTTTCTTTGCATTCTATACACCTTGTCATGTTCTCACATCAATAAATGACTTCTCTATGTCTTTATCTACAAACCAAAGGATTTGACTCACTTTACATCTCCCCATAAAGGTCCTATAATGCTTTATAATGTTCAATTGACCCTAAAATTGGTATTAGATCCCTTTTAGGCATTAGGCCTTGTCTAGGCCTAATAGGTCTAACTGTACTTATATAGGTTTAGGCCACCATGTTTGGATTTTAGCACCTATGAAGACTTATTCATGTTAATTAATGTTGGAAACAAATTATTACACATTTCCTTAGTGATCTACCTCTATATGCACCTTCCTCTCATCATTTTCATATATTACTTGCATACCTTACTTCTTGAGAGTGCCCTCTATCTGAGATAGATTAGAGGGTATCTCCCCTATCTACTAAATAAAATAAGGATATGAGGGTATTATTTGGGTCATTAGGTTATTATTTATATAATTTAATAGTTTTATCACACTTCTAGTATCCCCAAACATCATGAAACTCAAGGCAGATTTTTGTGTAATATTCACTATGTGTAGGGTTAGTGTGTTGACTATACATGTACTTGAGAACCAAATATTTCCATATTTCATTATATTGAAAATTAATGAGATGGTAATTATAATTTTTGAGTAATCTCTAATAATTATTAGCACTCATGCTTCCTTTCTAACTGAAAGTGCCCTCACCTTTTCTTGACTAGGCAAGAGTGGATGATTGTGTACTGTGTTTCCTTGCTCAAAAAGTGACATGCCTATAGGTTAATATTTAATATTATAATTTGTATATCATTATTTAATACCTACTAAAATTAATAAATTTTATGACAACATAGTTTAAATTTTCTTCATCATGCACATGTTAGACCAACATCAAGACAGTTATGTTTTAGTGCAATGTTATACTACAATTAATTATAGTTGACCATTCTTAGAGAAAAAGAGGTCATGAAGGTGATTTATAACCTTTAAAACCTATAATACATAGTCTAGGGTCTCTTGAAAGCTCTTGGATCTAACTCCAATTTGTAAATTTTAGTATTTTTAGGCTTATAATCACCAAGGTTCATCTCATGAGCTTGTAGGTACCTACAGTCAAGTTATAGGTGACCTTTTTGAGGGTAAGGATACACTTATAGGTGATGATGTAGGTCAAGATCCTATAATTTTACACTTTTTAATTTCCTTTAGATCACTAGTGTCCTTCTCACCCTAATAGGATCATTTTCCATGAACATATGCTCTTGTTATACCACCTTAGACTATGAGATCACTTGAAGTTTAAAACACTGTAGTAAACACTAAAAACCTATAGTGAAAGAATGTCTAGAATGGAGGCCTCCTTTACATCACTTATTGGGACCAAAATCTCACTTTTTTTTTGAGTTATTACCTCTACATGATGTCTACATAATGGAATCATTTGGACCTATCTATAACTTATGCCATACTAATTTATGATAGCACCAAGAATGGACAAGGCCCTATTTTGGAATAATTAAGGTAACATGTCCCTAACTCTTTATCTACATATGAACAAGACTTATCAAATTTTCCTATCACTCTATGGCTCTACTATTGGTTTCTATGTCACCTTCAACATTTCCAGACCTTAATGAGGACTCAAACAAGTTTCAACATTTGCATTTCAACTAACCAAACCTATGTGATACAGGATAGGGAAGGTCGAACATGGATGATATGCATATTGGATGGCCTTATGATTCATCTTAAACCTTATATAAATCTTAAAATTTATATTTTTGAATTTTAATGGCCTCAAAATAGTTCTAATTCTCTCATTACAATGTGATTATCATCCTATAAGGCACCTGTAGGTGTCCATCAATGGTGCAAGACTGTGTGTATAATTTGTATTGGTTATCATAGTCTATCATATGTCATTTGAGAGATAAAATTAATTGATAATGTTATAATAGTGTGTTAAACTTCTTGAAACTCCTCATTACCTCTCCATGAGCATGCTTAAAACCTTCATAAACCTCATTCACCATGACTATAAGTGAATATATGTAGAGAGTTGACTGTCTAAGATATATGATTGTGTTACTCCTTCAAGATGTTAGAATTTGAGAGTGATATTGGAAGTATAGGGTGATTTAAATGACTTATTATAATCATAAAACATCAATATACTTTTTATTTAAACTATTATAGGAAAAGAAAACTTCTATAGTTGATGAACATGCCTAGAACTACATTAGTGATCTCAACTAGCAACTTAAGATGTTTGAATCATAAAATCACCTCAAAACATGTAATAAAATATTAAAACCATGAAATAAGGACATAAAAATATATTATAACTAATTCCATCAAGTGGTTTTGTATGGACCAACTTAAACAAGGAGAAGACTTGTAGGGTGTGGGGATAAACATGCAAAAAAGAGAAGTAAACTTCTAAACAATAATTCATGCAAATAAAAAAATAAATCCATGAAATATTTACATTAAATTTATTTGGAATAAATTTAGTATCATCCCTCAAATTATTTTTTCTTGAAACAACTCCTGTTATCCATACCATGAGAAAACATGTTGACTAATTTTGAATGCCAAGAAGAGCGATGGAGGACTAGAATGGTTTTAAGCCAATTTTTAAACTTAAAAATTAGATAATAATAGAATATAGGAATATTAAGAGTCATTTTAAAACATTTCACACATTCCAAAACTCTTGCATAGGTTGTACAACTACAAAAACCTTCCCTTTTCTAACTATTTTTTTGATTTGTATTAATACCTGCAAGTTGTTTTAGTTATTATTGACATGAATGATAATAGTATAGCATAGGTGAAGTTTATGGATAGTTTATGACACTTTTATACCAATTGAATCCATACAATCTTCATTAATGGCCCAAATATGACCTTATAGTGACATGAAATGACTTAGGACTAAATTTGACTAGGACCAAGGTTAATAGTATATCAAATGACATCAAAAGGACAATGACACACCCCATAAGATATTATAAGGCCATTAATATACCCTTATACAATATTTCAACTATATGGGTTTGACCTATTTTGATTTGAGGTCAAAATAGTTAATAGGTACCATATTAGCTAATTTATTAGGAATATATACTCTTTGATTGGGATTGTAGTGCTAATAGGGTACCTATTGTTGATTTTTATTTAGAGGTGGATTTATAACACATTGTTTATTTGGGTGATTTTATTTTTGATATATAATGATGTGCATTATAAAGTACTTTTTAATGGGAAGGGACTTGATTTTAATGGGAAGGGACTTGATACTGATTGGAAGGGCCTTGTTAAGAATTGGAAGGGACTTGATATTGATTGGAAGGGTTTTTTTTAAATTAGATGGGACTTTTTATTGTTTAATTATAATTATTACTATGGATTTAAAGGGATTTATTGTTGATTAATATGAATTTGCTTTTGTTGATTGAAAGGGACTTGTTTCTAATTGGAAGGTACTTATTTTGAATTAGAAGGGACTTGTTGGGAATTGGTAGGGTTGTGTTATTTATTGGCTAATGTTTTTTGTGGATTATTTACAACTTTTGGTGAAGGATTGCTTGCTATTTTATATCCAATGAAGTCATTTCTTAAAGATTAGCTAAAGGATTAGGGTGTTGCTCAGGTGGTGGATTTTGATCCATAGGTGAGAGATTGTTGGATAGTGTAGTAGCGAGAGAGGAAGGTGAATTAGATAAAAGATTATTATTATGTTGTAATTAAGAAATGATTACTTGGTTGGGATGAGATGGGTTGACAAGGTTCCCTTTCCCTTTACTAGAAGATTCTAGCTTTTGACTTGAGCTTTTTATGAGAGCTCAATCATGACTCTAAGTTTCTCCTAGGTTACTTCCTATATTTCAACAAGGCTACATAATTTTTCAATAGGATACTCATGTGGGAACTTGGCACCATATTCTGATGATATTAAAAGGGATTCATCCTTATTATAAAAAAGACTATGGGGTAAGCTCATGGAGTTCGGGGACACTTTTGTGGACATTTTTTGTTAATGTGTATGCACTATTTAAATTTAGGCTTGTAATCACCAAGCCTACACATGTACACATTATAAAACATATGCATTAAAATTCATACACATTGTATAGAGGTAAAGGAAGTCATATGCACTATAACACACACATTGTATATAGGCAAAGGAATTCATACGTGATATAATGTGTATGTGTTATACCACTACACATTATTATGACATTACATTATGTATTGTGGCATTGTTATCTTGGCAAGCATTGTGCATAGTGCAAGGAACACATATGCATTATAATTCATACTCATTATAACACATACACATTCCTATATCCTAGCATAAAAAATAGTCAAAATATGTATTGGTAGTTACATATGGTTTATTAATAGAGGTTTTACTAAAGTAAATGTTAAGTAAATTTATTTTATTAAATATAATAAATTAGGTTCACTTTGCATCTGATAGAGTTGGTCTCATAGATGTACACCTTACAATGCAAAAAATAATTTTTCAAAATCTAATCTGGTCAGTACTTAGGCATTTTCAAGGTCTTAGTATTAAACCTAGGGATTTTAGGGCATATATTTTTCAATTGATGTCCATTTTTTGTAAATATATAGTCATTTTTTAGGTTTGTGTGCTTTTTATATTATTTCCTAGAATTGTTAGGAGTCCTAAGTTTTTCAAAATTGAAGTTTACAAACCAATCACTTTGAAATTTATCTAAAGTGGTGTGATTGGGGTAACTTAGGTCACATTAATGATCTACACACATCAAACAACCATTTTATTTTAATTTCACTTACTCATCATCCCTCCCTCATCCTTAATCACTTATTGCTCATACCTCATCACCCCTAATCAATCTATACTCATTCCTCATTGTCCTTAATCACTCCCTCATTGAACCTTATTATACCTCATCATCTCTAATCACTCCCTCATTTTCCCTAATTACTCCTTCATTAACCCTTATTATCCCTTATCATCCATAATTAATCTCTCCTCATCCCTCATTGTCCTTAGTCACTCCATAATTGATCCTCAACATACCTCATAATCTATATTTACTCCCTCATCATCCCTAACACTCCTTCATTGACTCTCACCATCCCTCATCATCCTTAATCACTCCTTTAACATCCCTAGTCACTGCTTCATCATCCCTCATTTTTCTTAGTTATTCCCTCGTCATCTTTCATTATCAATAATCACTCACTTATTGACCCTCACAATTATTCATCATTTATAATCACTCCCTCATCATCCCTAATCACTCCCTCATTGACCCTCACCATCTCTCATCATTTCTAATCACTACTTCATCATCCCTCATCATCTCTAATCACTCATTACTCATTCTTCATCATCCCTAATCATCCCTAATCACTCCCTCATCCTCCCTAATATATCCCTCATTGACCGTAACCATCCCTCATCATCCCTAATGACTCCCTCCTTATATCTACTCAATCTATCCTCATCCCTCATATTTAATCACTCTATCCAATACCTTGATGGTCAGCACTATAGCTTCTTCCTTGTGCTATATTGGCCTATTTTTCAATCCCAAATTTTACTTACTCAAATAAGACCCAAATAAACTCTTATTTCATTCATCCTCTTTCATCCAAATAAGGAACTCAGAGATATCATCTAATTTTCTAGTGCGATTAATATATATATATATATATATATATATATATATATATATCCATTCACAAATCATGGAGTGTATATAGAGTCTTGAAATAGATTAAATAGGCAATAAATCAATAAAATGGTGGGATGAAATTATATTACTTATATATATATATATATATATATATATATATATATATATATATATATATATATATATATATATATATATATATATATATATATATATATATATATATATATATATATATATATATATATATATATATATATATATATATAGATTGGGACTTGGGCATCTAAGAATACCAATCCTACAGTTGAGAATCCAAATTATATCTATATAGATAGGGTAAATTAGAGAATAGTTTTGAATTCCAATCCCAACCCCATATTTTACCATATATCCATAGTGATGTCAATAAGGATCTTCTTTAATTCAATCTTCTCAAAGAAGACTGTAAATTTTGTAGGACTATGACTTTAGACCTTGGCAAAGAAAACTTTCAATTTTAAATCTTTTTAATTGAATAAACATACTAAAAAAACTCATGATAGACTTAATAAAATTGTATAGGGATTTTATGGATTGTTTTTAATAAGTTCAATCACCACTTGGATCACTTAATGACCAAAAACTCAACTCAATCCTAATTCTACTACAAGACTATGTGTAGACCTTTCAGGTCTTAAGAATAGTTTTATATATTGATATTACTCTAAATAGTATATTTTATGAATTATTTAGATATAATATACTACCTATGATAGTGATAAACCAATCTCTCTCTTGGTTTCTCAAGGGAATAAACTAAAAAACAAATCTTGCTCTTTTTATGATTAGTCAAGCCTAATTCTACTTCTTGAAGGATATTACCTTATTTAAATCAAAAAACTAATTATAATACTTTAATAAAGTGTTTAAAATGATCATATTATAACAAAAAACCTTTATATGAAGTTTGGGCTCCAAATACATAGCAAAATAATCAAAATCTCTCTTGTTGACCTTAAACCGCTTTTTAGGCCTAATTTGCCTTCCTTGAAAGGATTAGACTCAATTAAATCACCAAATGGGTTGGATCATATTATAAAAATATTAATAATTACCTCAAAATAATTTCAAATCTTATTAATAATTTTGGAATCAAATAACAAGGCAAAACCATCAAATTTTATCTTTTCTAATCTATCTTGGTGACTCCCTAGAGGTAGTCTTAGACACTATAAATTATAAATGGATTATCAGAGTGATTTTGACATTGAATATAGTTATAAAACCTTATAATCCTCCTTAAATAAATTACATCAAAGTTTAATTATGTTCAACTAGTTAAAAATTGAGTTGTGAGGCTTTTTGTATCAAACCCCCTGTTTTAGGGTTTCTTAGGAAACATAGAAGCCAAAAGATTATTAATTATGGTTCATAGAACATAGAGAATATTTATTCATTATAACACCTATATTATGGTATTAATTATATTTTAAAACTTTTCCAATCCTTAAATCAATCTCATGAATACTTTCACATGTGTTATAAGTGACTGCAAGTACACAAAAAAAGGACTTTGAGATTTTCAATAAAAAAGATTCAAACTAAGTGAAAAATAAATTAAAAATTGAATGTGTAATATTTATTGATATAAAAAATACATGAATACACTTGATTAATGTAATATTATACCTTTATTTGTAAGATAATTTCACTTCAATAATATATAGACCCCTATTTTAAACTAGTGGACTGTCATTAAATGTGACAGTCATGGAAACTTATCTTTTTTATTATTCATATTGATATTGAATGAATAATCATTGATATATTAAATTAATATTTGGTTGTCGATTCTTCACCTAGTTTATAATGACCATATTTTGGTTGATATTTTCCTTCAATCACTCAAACTTAAGATAACAAAATGACTTGTTATGAATAATCTTTTGTTACATTTTCATTTTTTTTGACTTTATAAGATTAATATGACTTGAAAAATGTATATAATACTCCTTAAAAAAATTTAAAACCCATAAGATACCTATGAAAACTCATAATGGTTCATAAATGAGTACAAATAATGGAATAAGCTTATGTACTAGATTAGATAGTGTCAAATCAAATAAAAGAATTATATTGGGGACATTAGGAGTTAGTATTAATTGAAACATTTTTTATAAATCATTAAATACCTAATTAATAAGGCATGATATGATATAAATCTATGTTGTCTACAAGAATTAAGTTTCTATGAATATGGATCGATGTTTTGTTGGAGATTATCACTAGAAAGGTAAAAAAGTTAAAGTAGGTTCAAATGGGTGTTCAAGAATACAATAGTAGTCAAAGGGGAATAAATTATAGTAAATAATATAAAAATAAAGGTTAAGACCTAGAATAAAGATAAAATACTTGAGATAATATCATGTTTGTTGTGTGATGCAAAGGTGGTGTACTTTAAAAGAATAAACCATTTTTATTGAGTGAGTAAAAAAATTAGAGTACAAGAACCTCATGTTAGTATAAGGAGTCAAATATGTGGTATTAAATAAGTAAGGAAGGATAAAAATTGTAAATGAGACTTAGAAGACCTAGATGATTAAATCTATAATAGGCTTACTTACATCAGATGATGATGGATGGTGACAATCAATGACAGAGTGATGAGCGACAGTGAGGTTAAATGGAGTGATTAGGGATGATAAGGTATGGTGATGGTCAATAAAGGAGTGATTAGGTATGATAAGGGATTTATTATAGATGATGAAGGATAGTAAATATAAATTAGGTAGTGAGTAAGGATGATGAGGGATGAGGAGGGAGTAATAAGGGATGATGATGGATGAGGAAGAAGTGAATACGGATGATGAGGGATAAGGAAAGAGTGATTATTGGTTATGAGGGATGAGGAGGGAGTGATTAATGATGATTATGGATGGTTAATATTTATTAAGGAGTGATTAAGGATGATAAGGGAGTGATTAGAGATGACTAGGGATAGTGAAGGTCAATAATGGAGTGATTAGGGACAATGAGAAATAAGGAGATAGTGATTAGGGGTGATGAGGGGTTAGTGAGAAGTGATAAGGATGAGGTAGGGATGATGAGTGAGTGAAATTAACATAAAGTGGTTATTTGATTATGTAGGTCATCAATGTGATTGATGTTACCCCAATCACACCACTTTTGCTCGAGTTTAAAGTGAGTGGTTTGAAATTTTCAATTTTGATAAACCTAAGACTCCTCAAAATTCTAGGAAGCAATTTATAAGGCATAAAAACCTAAAAAAAGACTATATGTTTACCAAAAATGGAAATAAATTATAAAATTTATGTTGTGAAATCCCTAGGTTCAATACTTAAACCCTAAAAATTCTTAAGTACTGAGTAGATTGGATTTTGAAAAACTATTTTACACATTGTAAAGTGTGCAACTATGATACTAACTCTATCAAATGCAAAGTAACCCTACTTTATTATATTTACTAAAATAAATTTAAAGTATAAGGAATATAAATTTAACAATATAAATGTAAACTTATACTTGAAATTTATTTTCATGAACCCTCTTTTACTAAGCCATATGAAACTACCAATACATATTTTGACTATTTTTTGTGCTAAGAGATAGGAACACATATGCATTATAACATGTTTGCATTCCTTAAACTATGCATAACTCTTGAAAAGGTCATAATTTCATAACACATAATGAAATTACATAATAACACTATGCATTATATCACATATGTGTTATTATACATATGTGTTCTTAAAAGTTTAATTCAAAAAATCAAGCTTTTTGGCTTGGAAATGGCTTGGATTATCCAGTCAATGGCTTGGATCTATCAACACATAGTCAAATCTGAGAGAGTTAATACAAAATAACAAAATTCAAATTCCATCACCAAATACACAATGAATTTCAATGAGCCAATTCATAAAATTATTGCCACAATAATGGGCACACTCTCCTCTTTCCAAATATATGATTTTTATAAATTTTGGACTATATTAAAGTTTTAAACCATGTTGATCTCTAACTATAGGTTTTTTAGGCCATTACATGCCAAAAATGTACATGCCTATATATATATATATATATATATATATATATATATATATATATATATATATATATATATATATATATATATATATATATATATATATATATATTTCCATTTATCCAAGTGTAAAAAAAATTATATGGTCAAAAACTAGGCCTAATTCTACACACATTAAAAAAAAACTAGTTTTCTTTTTTTTTTAGGTAGTTAGGGGGAACGCACAACCGACTATCCATTTATTTGTTAGTTTTAAGGATATATTTACTTATAAAATAAATAAATAAATAAAATTATTCATTGAAAATATATATATATATATATATAGGTTACAAAATAGGATATCTTATCTAAATATTCACCAAAGGGTTTCAAACAATTTTAAATGATGATCAAAGAATGGTGGGCCACATAAACTTTTATCTATTCTATTTTATTAAAAAAATAGGAGTTAATCTTCAAATTTTAAATGTTTATCCTAGTTATAGTTAATCATTTTGAAAAAACTTAGTGTTTTGTAAACTAGACTCAAAATTTTATAATTCATGTTCATATACTGTTTTCAAATTTTGAGTGTAACCATCTCAAATTATACACATAAGTTCAGATTTCTAGAATTTAAAGAAAATAATGTCCATGGGTAGGCCTTTTATTGTCCCCTAACTTTCTATACCCACCATATTTTTAAACTAGACTCGACTAGCCTTTGTTATGGGTGGCATATTCTCATATCCAGGTTGGTGTACCTCATCAACCTGATTTTTAGGATCTTGAATAGACCCCAATGGATTATAAGATCATTCATAATCAAAATTGGGGTTGTAAGTGGCCCCACTTCTCATGTAGAGGCATATTTAGATTGATAATCTTCATTTTAAACCAAGATAAGATGTTAGAATTGACTTGATTTGAATTAAGAAGTGTGTTTGAAGCTTTAAATACTTTTGTTTTCTCTATTAAAAGTGAAGTTAACCTTTATATTTGGAATGTGTTTTTGTAGTTAACTTTTATCTTAGTGTGATTTGAATTCCTTTTAGTAAAAGTGGAATGTTTGATTTGATCTAGAATTGTAAATTTTGAATTCAAGGAAGGATATTTGATTCAAGTTGTTTTTAAATGTGTGCAAATGTTGAAATGTCTAAGGTAACTAAAAAATGAATGTGTCTTCAAAGTAAATTTTGAAAAATTGGATGGTTGATTTTGAATCTTTTAAAATGTTTGGATTTAACTTAATTTTTATTTTCATTCAAAGTTTTAATTTTGAAGTTGACTTATCAAATTTTAACTTGGTTTGAAATTTTTTGACTTGAAAATTTCAATTTGATTTGACCTTTGAATTTGAAATTGGAAAGCTTGAATTCGACTTACATGTTGACTTTAATTAACCTTTGATTTTTATTCAATTTGACTTCAAATTTTCAAATGTTTTACTTTTGAGTTTTGGAAGTTAAACTTTGAATTTTGAAAGTTATAATTTGAATTTGGCTTGGAATGTTTGACTTGAAATGTTTGAATTTAACTTAGGTTTGAAAAGTTTGACTGATTTGGAAAGTTTGACTAATATGGAAAGTTTGAATAATTTGAAAAGTTTGACTAATCTAGAAAGTTTGAATTTGACTAACTTGGAATGTTTGACTTTGGCTTGGAATGTTTGACCGTGGCTTAATTTGGAGGGTTGACTTTGATATTTGACTAATTTGAAAATCTTGACTAATTTGAAAATCTTTACTAATTAGGAAAGTTCACTCAAAATAGGATTGGGGTCAATATAGACCCAATGTGGATAATTAATTTCAAATTAGATCTAGATCAAAATAGCCCTAATTTGGATTTGGTTTCAAATAGACAACATAATCATATAATAAAGATAGAGTGAGGTTTTAATCCAATAACATGACATTATGATAGGATAAGATGAATCAAAATTTGTGTATATTATTATCTTATTATGCAAGTCATTAATGGGGTATGAATTATTTTTAGATTTAAGATAATTTTGAATTATTTGAGGTGTAATGTATAACACACAATACAAGGTATGTGACAAAATACAATCAAGACACACATAAAAATAAGACTTAGCTTAGTGGAAAAATAGGTGTACAATGCGACCATCAACCCATCAAACTACTTGCTCAAAGTAGTGAATAGGTTGGCCTCCCAACCCTCACTAAGCATATGTATGTGATGGGTAGTCTTAGGAAATGTTGTGTTCCTTTCACTAGTTATTATTTGTATCTAAAAGGTCTTAATCAAAATGATCATGCTTTTTAGTGGGTCCCTTATATACTTCACATTAGATGGGGCTTGTTTTTCCTATTTTCTACGCTGCCTAATTTTTAAAAACATCTATACTTGCTGCCATAGAGATGACCCTGTCATAAAGCCTAAAACTGTGTCGGGGACCCTATTGATTGATAGTATTTTTAGATGAATTTTTTATTATGAAATTGTAATGATTTGTTGATCATTTTTATTTATGTTTTAAGTGTTTTCAAATATCATGGTGGATAAATGAATAAAATATGCACATATAGTTATAAATGTGATCAGTTGTTCTTTAATAGTTTTCTTTTTAGGTTTTGTTTAATCTTTACTGTTTTTTTTATCTTTTATTAGCTTTTTTAAGATTAATTATTTTAATTACATTTATTAATATATATTACTTTCTTCTTAGGTTCTTTTCTTTGTTGTTTCTTTAGTCTTTATCCTTTGAGTGTTTTCTAAGTTAATTTTTACATTTTATTATCTGTTTTGCTTAATTAGATTATTTCCTTAGTTTGTTATCCTTTTTATAGTTTATTACTCTCTTTGCTCTAGGAATAATTGTTTACCTTGTTTATTATTATTTTTTTGGTTCGTTTTGGTCTTTTTCTTATGTGTTTATCTCTCTTTCTTTCTTTGATCCATCTCTTATATTTCTAGTTAACTTAGAGAACATTGTAAGTAAGAAACAAAGATACTATCTGTATTATAGAATCATATTTTTTATTATTCAAGAGACTATTGAACTCATAGGTTTTCTCTATCAGATAGAATAGATTACAAATTATTATTTTAACTAATTTATGATTTGATAAATGGATTTTTGATTGTTATAATGGAATAAATTGTCTTGATAACTTGATTATTTCCCAGAATTTATAATAAAAACCCCCTCACATATTTAGGATATTATATGAACCTTTATAACCCCAATTATTATATTGGTATGATTCTAATTTGACCTTCACGATAGGCAAAAGGGTTGATTCATTAACAATATAATTTTCGTCATCAACAAGGCCCTAATCCATGGAAGAAGAACAATAACAGGCTTCACAATAGGGTTTAGTCCCTTTACAACCACTCCAACCATAATATATTAGTGGTGTCATTATAAATTAAACCTTGACAATGATGTTTGATAGCTTGACATTAGAGATAAACCCTTTATAGTCACAAAATGCTCTTGAACACACAACTACTTAAGTCATTTGACATATGGTCTCAATTTATATCCACCACTAAAACATGGGGTAAGTATGTATGTTTGGGGTAAAATCCTAGTCTCTACACCCTAAAGACTCATGTATGGTGATGAAATCTAACTCTAACAAATAAAATAAAAAAAGGAAGATTCTCTATTTCTGATCTTTAGGGTCATGAAATCAAGCAAGAGAAGAGCATACATAGTGTCTCTTTGGGAAAGGTAAAAGTAACACGTGTGATTTTGGTCACCCATGGTGCCAAAATTGGGAAAGGGGAGAGCATATGCACACCAATCTACTTAAAAAAAACAACATAAAACATTCAAGTAAATGAAAACATAAATATGTTTTAAAATACCTAATTAAAGTGTTGATGAATTTTAGGTAAACCAAATTAAAATGTGTTTGTTTGTATAATAACCACCTCTTTGACTAACAAAACACGTATTAAACAAGTCAATGTTTGTATTTGTGGCCTTTGAAAAATTAAAGGATGTTTAAATGTTGATTGTTTTAGTCTTAAGAAATAGTCACATGGTGATTCCACCATTGAGTAGGGAAACTCCATTGATTCTAGAAGGAATACCACCAATCTATAAATAGAAAACACAGACATAGATAACTAGCATTTATGTTGTTAGGAATGGTGAGTCTACCAATTACCAAATCAATATCTCTATTACCAAAGATGATTCTATTATTTACAAGAAATAATAGACACAATAAAAATAGAAGTAATTTCACTATTTTGATCTATAATTTTATTGATTTTAGTAAGAATTTTGTTGAATTATGGAAAATATAAACAAAAAGAAGAACACATATTTTTTGTTAGCCAGGCATTTCAATCGATATGTAGGTCAATTCTACTAATTCATATAGATATTTTGTCATTTCTAATATGATTCCACCATTTCTCTAAAAACATGGTTTGCATGAAAACATAGAGAAAATATGCCATTTAATAGTGGTATGCTAATGATTCTATAAACGATTGTGTTATTTCTTGAAAACATAGAAACCACTACAAAGATAATGAAATATCACCAATAAGCAAAGTGATCCTCTTGTTTCCAACAACAATTTATTAGTTTTATACAAATACATACAAATAGATTATAATGATTTCATTGAGATGCAATGTGATATCACTATTATCAAGAATGATTCTACTTATTAGTGGGATGTTTCCAACACTATCCTAAGAATGGAAATTTTAGAAAATTTGAGAAAAAAATAGGTGAAATTAAGTTCAATATTGAGCTAATTTCTAGCCTCAAGGAAGAATATGATGTTTAAAAGTAGAATGTGTCATAATGGTCTTGTAAAGAAAACCATATGTGATCAAACAATTAAAAAGGTGTTAGTGTAGTTAGTATGAAATTGAAATAAAATAAAAATGCATACAACTAAGGCCTACGTGCATGTCCTCAAATTAGAAAAGATCAAGAAAGTGAAAAATAGAATAAGTGGAAGATAAATAAAACATAATTTATATACCTTTATTTTAGATTCTCCTCATTTATAGAATCTAAATGTGGATGTGTTGTGCTCAAGGTCTTTATCAATGTCATGGAGTCAATTAGAAAACATCTCCCCTTGCACCATTGATGATTAATTCATGTTATTACAAAAATTTATTTTGATTACAATTTCAACACATAAGTGATGAAAATGAAGTGTCTATAACTCCCACAAGGATCCATTATCTAATTTATTATAGTACACATTCTAAAAATATCAATGTATCTTACAATATTCATAAAAAGGAACAAAATTTTCAATTAGGCTTTTATAGAATGTATACATACAAAATGAATCATTGTTGCTGAAAAGGTACAATGAAATGCATGAAAATTTGGTTAAGGAATTGGGATATAATGAGTACAAGTTACAACATATGATTACTCATGAGTATGGAATAAGGCATATTTATATACTATTTTCTCTTAGGCACAGATCAATGTAGACATTATTATAGATGTGAATCATACTATTATACAACTCAATTCAATATATAGACAATCATGGTTAAGCAAAATGGAAGTGAAATGAGATACGACTGATATGACTAGTTCATTTTATTTCCAAGATGGTGTACTTACATATCATAAAGATAATGTTTTTATAATAAGACTTATATTAAGAGTTCAATTATATCTCAAAGCACAAAAATATGGATAGTAAAGCAAAGTCAACAAAGTAAAGATCAAGGAATCAAGATACGATAGAGTAATTTAGAAAAAGAGGAATAAAATAAAGAATATCAAGATATTACCATTGTTAAAATACCAATAAATGAATATGCACTATATGTATATAATATAAATACAAGTGTTCATAAGAGCTTCATGTCATATGTAAATCCACATGATCCACTTAATTATGAGCTACAATATATCACTTTGCACATGCTAGTGTGCAAAGAATATCCATTTGGCACACAAATTTCTAGAATGAATTTCCAAAATAATTCATCTCATTATATGGTGTAGAATACAAGGATATGTGACATGCATACCAACAGATCAGGACCAAAGGAAATGTAATAAATTAATTACAAATTATGGGGAGGTTGGTTATATGTATAGAAATATAAATGTAGAAGATGATTGAAATGACATGTCCAAATTATGAGATGAACCTAATTATTATGAGTATGATAAAAAAAATTGCATATGATCATCCCATTGAAGGGATATTTGTCTTGTATGAGAATATTTCAATTTAAAAATTACAAAAATAGAAAAATAGAATAATTAAAAATACAAAAAAATACAATTTTTAAAAAAAAAACAAAGTAATTATGTATGCATGACATGTTTTACTAGTTTACATGATTGATTAATGTTTTTAATCATATATATGGTATATTACATTCCCATTTTATATACACATGGTTTTCATGGTATATAGGAGTGGGATGTAGGCCTAACATGTGGCATGTGATACATGGACATATAGATGTGGGACATTCCTTACACCTAAGGTCTAAAATTTATACATTGGGGCCAAGTGCATGATGGTGTAATCTTGGTATACTTTATACATTACATATTATTATGACCATTCCACTAATTATATTTAGCTACTTAGATTTCTTATGCATGACTTGCTCTTGTGTATACTATTTAGAGTGCAATATTTTATGGATATTGTGTTATGGTACATTATATGATGATGTATATGGATGTGTATGATGGAAATACTTTTTGTATACATGTTTGATGATTATTATTATTACATGGTATGATTAATGATTGTGTATCACATTGTGTGATAATTTTTGTGTGTTCTAAATGTGACCATGGATGTCGGTTACAATGAGTGATCATTGATCACTATGACATTGTGTGTTATCATTTATGTCTCAATGAGTTCATTGGTTGTGTGTTGTCACATCATGGGTAAATCATGTTGAGGATCCGATAGTCTATGTAATCACCACATTGTGTTTATGATAGGTCATATTCAATTAATGTCTTGAGTGCTTGTGTGTGTCATGATCATGATATTATGTGCACGTGTGTGCAATCTTACATGGTTGTTTATCTTTTGATATCATGATTTCTATCATGACTTTTATACTATGTGATTCAATATTTAATGTCACTTATTAATGAGTGCTTATGACTATAATTATTATTCATACATGCTTAATTTTTATATCTACTTCACATCTTGAATTACATGTTTCATATGTGCATGAATGTTCAAATAGTTATATTATGAAATCATCTTATCATGTTAGAACACATAATTAGTATGTTTAAATATATAGATAAATACATACATACATATCATGATATATATAACTATTTTATTTTAAGAAGAGTGATTTGAAAGATTCATCCCTCACCTCAAAAGTGGATCATCCTAGTTGGCTTGTCATACAAATTCGAGATTGGACAAATAAATGGTTGAGATATTGGGTCAAAATGTGTGATTTATATTGGGATAAATGTATATGTTGGAGAGAATATGTGGGTCATTATATATGGTTATGAGTGATATTTTATAGATTCTATGATATGATGAGATAGGTTACATAAACTATATTCAGAAGATTTATTAGTTTACATTGATTAAATTGAGTAAATTTATCATGTTACATGGATAAAATTAAGAAATTTTATCATGTTTCATAGATAAGATTGATCTATTTTTTATATTTATCATATTGTGTGTATTGGCATACAAAGTATGGAATTATATATCACAATGAGGTATAGATAGATAGGATATTAGGGCATGGATGTTGTTCATACATGCACTCTTCTATTTATATATATGGGATTGATAATACTATGTAAGCACTCTGAATCTAAAATTCATCTAGATCATTTAATTTAGAGTTTCAATTTTACATAGGAATATGTTTTGTGGATCCTTCTTTTACATACAAACTTGGTTTGAGGTTCCAACTAAAATAATTATAATGGTATAATCAGTTTTCTAATTGAGATTTTAAATTTCTTAACCTTCTATTACTTCTCAATCTATAAAGGGGATTGAGATAGTTATAATTCTCAACCCATGATTTTAATATTGGTATCTCCTTAGGGCATTATTAACATGTGTCATTATACAATTAAGATCTAGTGGAAACTTATTTCTCATATCCATAGGTGTATGCATTCCTTTAATTTGTAATTTTAATTAGTTCAATTATCTAGATTCACTTAGAGTTATATCATGATTTAAAATTTATTTCTACATGTTTCTTTGTAGGTTTTGTATGGAGAAAGATGGTTATTTAGGTCATACTTAGTAATACAAAGTATAGTTTCACACATGTATATATTTTTTATTTTATCCTTTTAACATATATTTTTTATTTTATCCTTTTAACATATGTTTTTTAGGCTTTGCCTATGGTCTTAGACGTTCTCTTTTTCGCTCTTTGTAATAGGGTTTCGGGGCCCCTTCAAAACCTGCTTTTACCCTCAATCTAAAACATATAATTTTAATACTAGACAAAAAAATTGGCATTGGGGACACCTAAATATGCTATTATACACTTGAAAACATTAGTTTTAACATATACTTTATATACATGACTTGTGCATGCATATTTAACTCTTTATCACATTCTCCTCTATCAACTTATCTATCTATAGACTTGGCTAGCCCAATTTTTTTTCATTCATATTCAGGATCTCCCTAGTACATGTTGTAACACTTTATTATCTTAATTATATTATCATCATATTCTAGATCGATTTTATTCACTTCTTGGATAATGATGAAATAGTCAGATAATGATAATTACTAGTAATTTCTACCATCATTGGTAATGTCTCAGGCTCCTTAATGAATAATTTTCAAATTCAAACTATCCCTTAGATCAAAATACATAGTTTTATGTGTCAGTTATGGATGGAAATTACCTAAAGAGTCATAAATATATACACATAAATCCTAAGTCCATTCCCATCTATAAAGGATGTATCATATAGATCGTATCTTAGCAAAGCTTGAGAAATCCCATTACACATACTCAAGGCATTAATCAGAAGCATCTAAATATTAAAATCCTCAAAAGATTCAATCCTAGAATTTGATTTTGAATACTAACATAATTTCAATGTTTCATGATGTCAAGTGATGAAATATAAAGAGTTACACTACATTCTAGTCGAACATTATTGAGAACACATACACATATGTGGTAGAACTACATGTTGTGTGAGCCTCTTTAGAGTATTGGAACATAGAAAATTATCAACCACTTAATGTGTGTGGTTAGGGTTATCCAACCCATTTATATAGGTGAATAATATGTCTGAAGTGGAGATAGGGTTTGAAGGCAAAGGAAGATAAAAATTGGATCTGCACACAAGATCAAGGGTTAATAAACATCCAAAAATCATCTTCATAGGTAGATGAAGTAATATATAGAATAATAAATTAGAAAATTTAATAAGGAAAAATATGATATACAATAGATAAATTTAATTACCATATGTATATAGGATTTGATAGCAATGTCTTAATAGATTCGGGCAATCTATTTTCTTATCCAAGTAGTTAGAGAGCTATTTCAGATCATTTCAAGCAATTCTACATAGGTAGTGAACAAGAATAATAATTTTTGTACATACATGCCTTATCTCTTAAAAATTTATATATTCAATAATTTAAATCATATCTCTATTAGGAAATTCATATTTTATGGTAAAAGCATTACCTTATGCAAATTGATTTTCAATAGTTTTGGCTTATTTAGATCTCTTAAATCATAAATAAGTTGAAACAATATAGTTAAAACATCCATAAATTTATTAAATTCACTAAAATTATACATGTATGAGTAGAGAATTATGTGTTTTACTTAAAACTCACATACCATACACATGTTTCATAGTTTTAAAAATACAAATAGTATCTTAAAATTACAAACTTCTAAAGAAATATCATTCCTTAAAAAATACCTAGGTTGTAATTTTAGTTTCATTTTTTATTTATTTATTTATTTATTTATTATTATTATTATTATTATTATTATTATTATTATTATTATTATTATTATTGTTGTTGTTGTTGTTGTTGTTGTTGTTGTTGTTGTTGTTGTTATTATTATTATTATTATTATTATTATTATTATTATTATTATTATTATTATTATTATTATTATTATTATTATTATTATTATTATTATTATTATTATTATTATTGTGTGTGTGTGTGTGTGTGTGTGTGTGTGTGTGTGTGTGTGTGTGTGTGTGTGTGTGTGTGTGTGTGTGTGTGTGTGTGTGTGTGAGAGAGAGAGAGAGAGAGAGAGAGAGAGAGATGCATTGGTGTATAAAAATCAATCATTAAATGAAAGAATAGGTTTAAGGAAAGGTTTAGAGTGATAAAAAGAGAGCAATCATAATGGGAAAAATGAGATGCATCTTATTCAAAATTCACATGATTTCATATAAATATCCTTATATGTTAGATGCATTAGTGGTTTTACTTGTTATATCACACATGTTACATCTAATAGATTACTTTTGAGATATGACATTTGTTGGTCCATTATACATATCAAAAGGGATGTGTATAAATGACTTGGGGGTTGAAGGTAGTCTTTATGAGCTTTCATTCTATGGTCATTTTTTTTTTAGATTGGTGGTCCATGATTTATGAAAAAAAACTAATACTGGTAGTGCCTCCAAACTACCTACAAATATCCAACACCTTGATTTCTTCATTTGATTGTACTTATCTGTGTGAATAAAATGGTGTTCATAGTATTTCAGAGAATCTTCCTTCATTCCATGTGGTTTTCAATTTGGTTTGCATGTGTGGATGTGAAATATTTATAAGATCACCCTCATTATTCTAGAAGAGACCACCATTGAAGTTTGTAGATAGTGTTTCATCAAGTGCAGTGCTTTTCTTCTATAAGTGACTTGAAGACAAGGATAATGTACCTATGTCTCTCCTCCCAAACCATGGAAGCTAGTTTATCCATGAAAGATTTACATTAAAGGACTTGGAATTTCATTGAGATAGGATTTTAATATGGTGAGTAAGGAATAATTAGAGTATCAATATACATAGTCACCTATAACCACCTATAGGTATGTGCAAATAATTGTAAGGCTACTCAAAACCCAAAAAACATGTTGTGTACATTTCCACGAATTGAATGGAAGTTTTCAAGTCTTTTCAAGGTTCATAGTGTATACCTTGAGTCAATTAAAACTTTAAGTCAACCAAAGTTGAGAAAAGTTTCAAATGAGCTAACTTAACTTAACTTCTTCGAATGAGGTTTTGTTCATAAAATGAGTTAGCTTTTAGTAAGTGTTTATGAGGTTTATATAAGTCTAATCACTTCACTATTTTAGCCTAGATGGATATGTAATTTATTATCATGAAAATAAGTTGATAATTTAAGAGAAGATAATGATAATTGGACCTCAAATTTAGTTAGGTTTCTACTAGAAACACTCAGTGAAATCTATAGTGCACTGAGCCACAACGAACTTGGAACAAGATTGACCATATAGTATATTGATGGTAGCATAATGTAAAGGTATGAGATGAGTTCACCAAAATGTATAATGGCATAATGAATTTAATATAAACCCAAGGTTTTGAGATACATTTATTTTACATGAAACAAACACCTATATGAATCTCTTGTATCCTTGAATTGACACCTACAATTTCACTTGGATTGCAGACTAGCTAGGCTAGTGAAAGGGCAATCTTAGTTGATATAAAAGATTTATAATATGGAATTATAACTCTCATATGGATAACCTAACCCTTACATGTTGTCATTAGATAAATATCAACATCTACAAGAACCTTGTGAATTTTGATTGGCTACCTATAGTTGAAGATAGTCTACATACTAGCTCATGCTTATGGGGATTGTAGGTTTGGTTGATGAACAGAGGTATATGATGGATGGTAATGTTTGGAACCAATATAATAATGTTTATGATACATTAATATATTTTTTAAATAAATAATGACCATAACCTATAATGCTTATCCTCAAACTCAGTCAATCTAAAACCTTGAATATAATCCTAAACAATATATAGACCTAGAAAAATAGTCTTGTGAATTTTGATGTTTGATAATTATAAGAGTAGAATCACACTTTAAATATTTTTTTAAATTATATTCATGACTTAATAAATAATTGCATATTCTCATTTTATTCTAATGAATTGGGAACATACACTCTATTTTATCTTAGATAGAGGACACTCGATGAACAAGGTAAGCCTGCAGGTTAGTATGTGAAGAGTGATAAGATGAATGCTCAGAGCCTTAAATTCATTTTTATATGATGTGTGAGACCTATTTAAAGGTGAAAAAAAAAATTAAATTCATATACAGTCATTATATCACCCATAATTGGCTATATGCATAGAATTACAATTTAGGTCTGGTAGGCCTAGAACTAGGCCTAAACCCTAGTGGCCTTCAAATCCATCCATATGATCATGAAAAGATTATAAAAAATATGATTAATTTTAATTGGGAGTATAAGGCTGGTAACATCCATCAGTTTTTGGTAATTTAGGCCTAATTTCCTCTTAGGCCTACTCAGAATGCATAAAAGGAGCTTGAAGGCCACTTTCTTTTGCTCACATTTGTACAGACAATGTGAATGGTGCCTCAAGGTGTTGGGTATAGTTTAATGGGGTACCTAAATTTTTATTAATGTAAGTTTTTGGGAATTAGATATCTATATTTTTATGAATTATCAATAAGAGTCAAAATGACCAAAACCCTCTCAAAACTCTTTTGCAAACTCAAAGGAGAAGATATGAAGAGTGATGCATTTAAAGGTTGTAAAATGACCTATAAATTTTTTTGGACATAATTCTCTCAAGATCTTTGACATCCAATTTTTTCATACAATCACTTATATTGATAGGCTTATATCTCTATAGTTTACAATATTTAAATTGTGTTGTAGGTATAAATGGGAATGGACAAGTGAGAACCATTTTGGGAGGTATATAGGTAATTTTTATAACTATATAAAAATACCTTTGCTAGATCATTAATCATATACAATCTTTAACAACATAATGAGAAGGCAAAGTGACTGCCTAAATGTGATAGTGAGAAAGATAACTTTCAAGTTTTTGATGTCTATTTGATAGACCAGAGGAAAAAAATGTTCTTAACATGTACTAAATCCTTTTCAATGCATCTCTATGAGAAAATTCAATTCATTTATGTGACAAGTGTGAAGATAGACCTAGAAGGTTAGTGAGTAGTTATAATCAAGTAAACAACAAATTTAACAAAGAAGGCTATTAGTTGAAGGAATAGATGACTATCCTTCATCTAATTTCTATCTTCTCATATCATATCATATGTATCAATATATTTCACAAGTATTTCAAGATATATGGATTACTCACCATCATGAGGATAGTTTCAAAGAAGAACATGAAGAGTCTTTATGCCAACCTAAAGGATATGTCATATTTGTGATGGAAATTTATCTAAAAGGGCCTTCATCACATGTTTCTAATTTCATTATCTTGAATTTCAAATAGTTTATAAAATTTAACACTTGACCTTTTGACACTTCCACTTCTCTTCTTTTCTCTCTTCTTTTATGCACTATATATTCAAGACTTTTTGGCTTTGTAATGGATCCATAATTAGTATGGTGAATAATTACTAGTTTTGATACCTCATTTTCATTTGAATAAAGTATTATGAAGTTTATTAATTCTATAAAATCTCTTTCCTAAGTGTTTTAAGTGGTTTATATACTTGATAAGTGATCAATATTCTCTCCTTGCTTCCATTATGATATTACATGTTTTGTGTGAGTGATATCTCTTCTAACAGGTTTAATAAAGTGTATTGTTTGTTAAATGTGTCTTGAAGTGTGAGAGGGGATATTAATTTCTAGTATCAAACCTTTTTTTAACCCACCTCTATATATTAATAACAATATGCGTCTATGATAAATACTTAGGCTAGAAGGACATAGAGTAGAGGTCAGTTTTGGTAGTCTTTCTTCTCATTATAAATGCAAGTGTGTTGTGTGGAGTTATATTTGGTGTATAAAATCATTAGCTTAGGCTTATTTATGTTTCCTTCTTCCCTTTTCAATCCCAATAGTTATAATCCTAGTGTAGTGTGAGCCTAGAAGATAAATCAAGGGAGTTAGCCCTTTCAAACCTAGAAATCTATCTCTTATAGTAGCTTGTCCATGAATGAAGGTAGTTCTATGTTGTCCTAATATTTATAATGTCTAACTAACTTGTTTAGGTTGAAATTTTAGTATAAAATAATTTTTTAATGATTGGTTGGATATGAAATCCAAGAACGTTGTTCAAGGTAGATGTTGGATTCTATAATAAGGAGTTATAACAATTCACTTCTTACAGTATCTAGAAACTCTAACATTTTAATCTTGGTTGTAGAATAGTGCACTCTTTCATTCCTAAGTAAAACAAAATATCTCACCAAGGGCATAACTTTTGAGTTTCAAGATATTCCTAATTATTCTTACAAAGAAATCAAATTTGAAAACACCCATCCCTATCCAAAGAATTCATATCTTACTCAAAAGCCCATAAAAAAGTTCTTGATTCCCTCATTCTTACAAAGTCCTAAGGATACCATGGCATTAAATCATCCTTTTATTTCCTTCAATGGATATATTACTCTAATACTTTCCCATTATGATGATATCCCCATATCTACCCTCAAAAGTGTTGCATCATAAACTAATGAGACTTCCATCACACCTATTGAGAATATAAGAAATATTTCTAACTTCTACAATATCCACCACATCATTGAAGAGAAAATCTGAATCAAATTTTTGATTATCTCCTTCAAAGGAAAAACTCTTGACTGGTATGGAAAATTGGCACCTGAATCAATCACCACTTGGGATGAGCTAGGAGATGCATTAAAAAGAAGATTTGAGGACAAGCGTGACAACTTATCACTAATAGAGAAACTAACCAGCATTAGGAGAGTGCCTTAATAAGTCATTCAATAATTCAACACAATATTTTAGAAGACATGGGATAGAATCCCAATCTTGGCAATACCAACAACTCACCATGCTTTCCTTTACTTTATTAAGGCATTTGATAGTGACATTTCAATGATGATACAATCTATGGGAGGTAAAACTCTACCTAATGCCTATAAAGTGGTCATTAGTGTAAAGAGTTGTTTGATTTAGGATGGGAATATTTCCCCAAGACCTCCCATGCCTCTTTTACCTAATTTTCAAACTCTTACACTTTTTGTTACTCTTATTCCTACACCTAAACACAAGCTTGCTTCCCCTAGTCAACCAAGTAAGTCTAATAAGGTAGACAAGATGAGAGATATGGATCAAGATATCCTAGGTATAAAGAGGATTATCAAAAAGCATCAAATCAATCCCTTCTAAAGTCACTATCAACCTAATCAGTCCTACCCAAACTATCAAGACAATAGACCTCCTTTCCAAGGTTATCCTCAAGGTCAAGGATAACTAGTTCAATCAAAGCCATATGGTGGATATAACTCAAATAATATTTTTAGTTCAAGGATACTAGTACCTAATAAAAATAACCTTGTCTAAGATCATAATAGTCAACCTTCATTGGATTAACCTTATGATCCATCTCCCTATGTCAATGAGTCCTTCAATCAAACCTTCATGGAAAATTTAGGAACTATGATAGCTATGACTCAAGATGAAGTACCAAATAGAGGAGTGATTTATGGAAATGGTGCTCAAGTGAGGTATACATTAGTAAATTAGAATCTAGATGACTCATGTGTAGTCAATTACCAAGGCATTTAAGCCAAGATGTAAGTTCTATAGTTGTAAACACAAGGAATAAGATAAAGGTAATTGAATAAGTTTAAGGGGATACTAATGGTTCCTCAATGAATATTCAAACAAACACAAGGATGGGTATTTATAATGTGGTTTAAAATACAAAATAAGGATAAAGAGATTAGAATGTTATAATTGCTTTTATACCATAGAATTCTCAAGGTATAGGCAATATTATTCGTCATAGTGGACAAACAAAAGTTAGTGGTCCTTTCACTAACATTATAGAATAGATGAAGAGGTATCATGTGAATGTATCAATGTGAGATACATTATCAATAGTTAAAAAATTAAACTTACTTCAATAGGAGTGGTTCAATCTTAGTTTGACAACCAATCATCCTAGCCAAAGAGAGGAAGCCTTGAAAAATACCATGAAGCCAAGTGAAGGATAGTCAAGTAAAGATGAAAAGGTAGACAAACCCCCTCCATTATATCTATCTATCATTATTGGATATGCCTTGGTACATAATTGTCTTATTTATAGTGGATCTATTACTTATGTCATGCCTAAAAAATTATCTGACAAATTGAACTTGAAGTATGAGCCTCATGCTAAAGGATTGTTATAATTAGATGGCCTAGTTGCCAAGACCATTGGCATAATCAAAGGTTTGAAACTAGCTATTCATGTTTGTCCTACATTCACCATTTATCAAGATGTTGTAGTGGTAGATGTACCTCCTTATTTTTAAATTTATTTATCTAGATATTTCACTTATATAAATGGAGGTTATCTAACTTTAGACTGGTCCTACATGGGTTTTAAGACTAGGTATGGTACAAAAGTGATAATCAAATTATAACCTCTCATTAGCTTTCATGTTGAACCTTATGTGCATTACACTTATAATATGAATTTTAATGTCATTGAAGAAGATGATCACCATAGTGATCAATAACCTATAACTCTCCTTGATGGCATATCTAATTTATATCTTGATTGGTGGGGAGCTAAGCAAGGTGGATTTGAAAAAAATACTCTTAGAACTTACATACTTCATGAAGATTGTGATGGAGTTATTGAGATAGATCCTAATAACAATCTAAGACAAGTTCATGGGAAAATATCTTGTAAACATGAGTGATGATTTTGATCTTCCATTTATGACAAATTATGACAGTCTTGGTAAACACTCTTTTCTGCTTTCTAAAGAAGAGAACACTCTTGAACCTAAATCTTAAGAATAAGTGGATGAAATATGGAAAAAGCTCAATGCCATTGTGAAGGAATTTGAGGAGTTGAGTAAGCCTTTAATTATTCAAAAATAATGTAGACCTGATGATGAGTTCAATCATGTTTCCAATAAACACAAGGAGGAGCTTGAGATATCTATCAAGAAATAAATAATCTTGGTAGAGTATGAAGTGTTTAATGAGGACAAGGAGGAAAATATTGATGATTTAAAATAAGAAGCATGTTATGTTTAAAATAAACTTGAAGTTAAGATGGATTTTATGACTCCCAAGATTTAGTCTGAGTGGTGTCAAATGAACATGACAGAATTCAAGCTAGTTGCAAAGACAACCAAGACCCTTAGTTAGATAGATGGAGTGTTCTTGAGAGATCCAAGTGACACACTTGCAATCAACAGAATATCTAATCATGGTAAGTCATATTAATATCTCCACAAGAAAGTTTTCATTAAAAATTATACATCACATGGGGATCTATTTTCTTGGATCAATAGTGATGCAAAGAGCATTGTCTTTGACCCTAGTTAAAGTAATGAAAAGTGGTTCTTCACCTAAAATGTCTTGAGGTATTATATATTCTAGGATAGGTATATGTTTTTGGTTATGTTATTGTGTGTTTTACCTAAGTGTTCAAGAAAACATAAGTGTGTGTCTTGTTTCTTGTCTTGTGTATTTGTTTTTGTGTCATTTAACAGGCTTATCAATGTTAAGAGTGGCATATAGGTGATTCTATTTCCCAAGAATAGGAGAATGTAAACAGTCCTTAGCATAGCAGGATTGTTACCCCTAACAAATCACCAAAATGTTAACCAAATTTGACCCTAGGTTAAGTTAGGTCAACTCCTTATATATTAAAAATTTATTTATGATCTTAATAATTCATAAAATGTTCACATTATCATTTTCAGGGTGACATTATACGATTCATCTTTTTCATATGTGTCATTGTCTTAAAATTACTTTATGTCACCTTTTTGGTCACTCTAGGTGAATTATATAGTTTCCAAAAGTAGATATGTCAAGAGAATATCTAATGAAAAATGTGTCAATTAAGTTCTAGGGAATAATTGTATAACTAACATGATGTAGGTTCAACATCCATCCAAGAAAATCAATTGAAAAAAAAGTAGTTTTAAGAAATTGTATGGCCTGAGTGGTACACTTGGCATGTGGAAAGACTTAAAGAAGGTCCTTTTATATCCCCACAATTAATATACATGATAAATAAACTTTTAAAAATACAAAATTTTTGAAAACTGATCTCTTTATTCCATCACTCTCTTGGGCAAGTCAAAGAGGTCAATCAATTTTCTATTGGTTCGGATAGGAGGTTGAGAGTTGGTCTACATGCGCTTGGGGTTTGAAGGTATTATATATGATTTCTCATTACATGGTAATGGTTTTAATATTAGTGGTATATACTTCATGAACAAATAATAATATTTATAGTACTTTTAAACTAACTGCAAATCCCCAACACCACTATTTCTTCATTTTATTGCAGTTGTCTATGTGAATCAAATGGTGTGCATAGTCTTTCACAGCATCTTACTTCATTAAATGTGGTTTTAAATTTAGTTTTCATGTTTGGATGTGAATGTATTATTATATCACCCTAATTGTGTTAAAAGAGACCACCATTGAAGTCTACATATAGTGTTTCATCAAGTGGTAGTGTTTGTCTTCTACAAGTGACTTCAAAACAAGGATAATGTACCTGTGTCTCTCCTCCAAAACCATGGAAACTAGTTTATCCATGGAAGTTTTTCATTAAAGGACTTGGAATTTTATTGAGATAGGATTCTAATAAAATTATTAAGGACTAATCAGAGTCTTAATTACATAGTCAACTATATCCACTTGTAGGTATGTACAGACAACTGTAAGGCTACTCAAATCCCAAACATGTTGTGTACATTTACAATACTTGAATGAAAGTTCTCAGTTCTACTCAAGGTTCATAGTTTAGAAATTATAGTCAATTCAAAACTTTCAAATAACCAAAGTTGAGAAAAGTTGCAAATGAGCTAACTTACCTTAACTTCTCTGAATGAGGTTTTGTTCATAGAATGATTTATCTTTTAGTAAGTGTTTATGAAGTTTGTGCAAGTCTAATCACTATATTATTATAGAAAATATAGAGATGTAATTTATCATCATGAAATGAATTTAATAAGTCAAAATAAGAGAATGATAAGTGGACCTCCAATTTAGTTAGGTTTCTACTGGAAACACTCAGTGAAATCTAAAATGTACTAAGCCAAAATGAACTTGGGATAATAGTGACCATATATTAAATTGATAGGAACATGATGTAAAGGTATGATATGAGTTCACAAAAGTGTATAATATTCTAATTAATCTAATATAAACCAAATGGAGTGAGAAAAATTTATTTCACATGAAACAAGAACCTACAATAATCTTTTGTATCCTTGAATTGTCACCTATAGTTTCACTTGGACTGCAGACTAGATAGGCTAGTGAAAGGGAAATATTAGTTGATAGAGAAGAGTTATAATATGGAATGATAAATATCAGATGTATAACCTCACCCTTATATTTTTTTCTTATAAAAATATCAAAATCTACATGAACCTTGTGAATTTTGAGTGGCTACCTACAGTTGAAGATAGTCTGCAGACTAGCCCATCCTCATGGGGATTATAGGTTTGGTTGATGAACATAGGTATATGATGGATGTTAATGTTTTTAACCAATATAATAATGGTTATGAAAAATTCCTAGGTGGTTTAATTAAATAATGACCTACACCTACAATTTTGAGCCTCAAACTCAGTCAATCTAAAACCTTTCATATAATCTTGCATAATATACAAACCTAGAAAGCTAGTCTGGTGAAATTTGATGTTTGTGACTTATAGGAGTAGAATCAAGAATTGAATATTTGTAAAAATTGTATTAATTACCTAATAAATATATAAATAGTCTAATTTGAGTATGATTAAAAATGGAGATACCCTTTTTTTTGTCTCAAACACAGGGCACTTGATGAGCAAGGTAAGCCAGTAGGTTAATATGTGAAGATTGAAAAGATGAATGGAAATAAAATTAAAATAAATTTTAGATGATTTTTTTAGGTTTATTTTAAGGTTAAATTTTTTTTTAAATTCACATAAAATAATTATATCACCCACATGTGGTTATATGCACAAAATTACAGTCTAGGTCTGTTAGGCCTAGAACTAGTCCTAAACCTTAGTGGACTTAAACTCCATCCATATGACCATGAGAAATTTATAAAACATATGATGAATTTTATGGGGGAGTATAAGGATATTAAAATCCATAAATTTTCAATAAACCATTCAAAATTGGTCATTCAAGCTTAATTTCCTCTCAAGCCTACTCAGAATGCATACAAAGAGCTCGAAGGCCACTTTATTTTGCTCACATCTATACTGATAGTGTGCATGGTGCCTCAAGGAGTTTAGGATTGTTGAAAGGGGTAAATTAATTTTTTTCAATTTATTGTTTTTTGGAATTATACTTCTATATTTTATTAATCATCACTAAGAGTCAGAATGACCAAAAAATGCTCTTAAAACCCATCTACAAACTTGATGAAAAAGATATGGAGAGTGATGCATTCAAATGTATTTAAATGGAATATAAAGTGTTTTTTAAATACTTATCACTCTCCCAATATCCTTGACATTCACATTTTATGTACCATCACTTATATGATTATGCTTAATTCTCTATATTTTATAGGATTTGAAGTGTGTTTCAAGTATAGATGGGAATGGATAAGTGTGAACCATTTTGGGAGGTCTATATGAAATTTTTATATCTCCATACACTCATATATCACCTTGGTGAATAATAAACATACCTCTACTATATTATTCATCACAGACAATCTTGAACAACACAATGAGAAGGCAAAGTGATTGTCTAAGTGTGATAGTGAGAGAGATAAATTTGAATATTTTGAGTTATATTTAATAGACCAAAGGAAAAATATTTTATGAGCGTGTCTTACATCCTTTACAATACATATCCATGAGAAACTACAAGTCACTTAGGTGACAAGTGTGAAGATAGACCTATAAGGATAGTGAGTAGTTACAAGCAAGTGAACAACACATGTAATAAAGAAGGATATCAGTTGAAGGCATAAATGAGTGCCCCTCATCTCATTTCCATATTCTCATGTTAGATCATATGTGTCAACATTTTTCATAGGTATTTCAAGGTAGATGGACTACTCACCATCATGAGGATAGTTTCAAAGAAGAACATGAAGAGTCTCTACACCAACCTAAAGGATATGTCATGTTTGTGATGGAAATGTTTATAAAAGGACCTTTATGAAATGTTTATCATTTAATTCTCTTGAATTTCAACTAGTTTATAAATTTTTACACTTGGCCTTATGAGGGTTCGACTTGTCTTCTTCTCTCTCCTCTTTTATGCTCTATATATTCATGCATTTTTGGCCTTGTAATCGATCCACAATTGGTATGGAAAAACCTTGCTGGTTTTGACACTTAATTTGCATTTGAATAAAAAAATTTGAAGTTAAATCATTCTTTGAAATATCTTTCCTAAGTGTATTAAGTGGCTCATGTGGTTGACTAGTGATGAGTATGCTCTTCTTTCTTCCATTATGCTCTTAAATGTTTTGTGTGAGTGATATCTCTTCTAACATGTTTAATAAAGTGGATGTTTTATTAAGTGTGTCTTGAAATGTGAGAGGGGGTAGTAGTTTCTAGTATCAGACCTTATTTTCACTGCACTCTAGATATGTATAAAAATCTACATATGTGATAAATACTTATGCTATAAGGACATAGAGTTGAGGTTAGTTTTCATAGTCTTCCTTCTCAATGTAGATGCAAGTGTGTTGTGTGGAGTTATATTTGGTGTATCACCTCATTAGCTTATATTTGTTTATGTTTCATTCTTTCCTTTTCACCTCCAATAATGATTATCCTAGTGTAGTGTGATACTATTAGATAAATCAAGGGAGCTAGCCCTTTCAAACCTAGAAATTTATCTATTGTAGTAGCTTGTCAATGAAGAGAGGTAGTTCCATGATGTCCTAAAATTGATAAGGTCTAATTGACTTATCTAAGGTGAAATTTTAGGTTAGAATAGGTACTTGAGATAAAAAATGATCTTCATTTATGTTTTTACATGAAGTTTTATTTAATATGGTACTCAAAATTTTATTTAGCCTGAATTCAAAGTGCTACCAAAGATTGTAACAAAAATTTTGCTCATGTCTTTACACAAATTTGGAGACATTTATCTTTTCCTATTATCAAATATTTTTTTATAAAAATGAGGTATTAAATTTTCATTTTTTCTAGATTTTAAGAAACTATTTTTATGTAGAACTCACCCATGTTTGTCTACAAAAATAAAGCTATATTTTGAAAATTCCTAAGTGTAATGAAATTATTTAATTTTTCATACAAGGGAATATTATATCACATAAATAAGAGAAAAATAAGTAAATCCACAAAAATAATTGATGAAAGAGAAGGATGCTTGATAAATATGACTAATCCACTTTGAGGGGGAAACATCCACAACAATGCAACAATATTAGTGTTCATAATATTATTATTAAATACTAACCACTATCTCATATATATACTCTACTTAGCCATGGTTATTCCATAGACAAACCTTACTAAGAACACCAATAAATGAGACAAGCTAATATGAGAGTTATGTAAGCCATAAGTCAAACAAATGTGTCCCTAGATACTCCATAGGTTAAGGTCGTAGCATGCCCCTACCATTCAAGACAATGTTTCTCTTAACATTAAATAAAATTAAGATGCCATTATAGGAAGGATTTATCCTCCAATGTTACATATTCATAAGTTATATTATTCCACTTGATCAATTAATCTTTAATCTCTCTTTTCTAAATTTTTTTAATGTACGTGTGAAGGATTTATTCATGCTCCAAAATGAATAGACATTATTCATCCAGTTCATGTAACTTTTTTTGGGTTGAAACTCTATGTCAAATTAATTTTTTCAAGAAGTATACATGGAACACCAGTTGTATGCAAGTGGACTAGGCAAATTGTAGCTTGTAGTCTACACTACCAATTTTATACAAGTTCTAATAAAGGCCATAATAATTAGGAGAAAGGTTGTTATCTTTTTTCTGTTGCTTCAGAGACATGCTTATATGTATGAAAACACACAAATACCCATTCACCTATGTCAAAATTCCTCTAAATATGATGTTGATCTATTTGCTACTTCATTATATCTTGTGTTATTTCTAAATTCTCTCTTAAACTAACTAGTACCTCATGTTTATGTTGAATGTGTTATTCAACAGATCAAACCTTGGGATACACCTTCAAGGATAAATTTATGAATTAGGTGTGAAAACCATATAGTGCCATAAAGGGATACATTTTGGAAGAAATATGGAAGTTTTATAGCATCATTCTACTAGAGATAGCTAATGATCCCATTTGTCTTGTTTGTTTGAAACAAAATAAAAGATAAACCATTTGAGGAATTTGTTGACAACCTAATTTTCCCATAAAATTGATGATGATGTGATCCAAATAGTTTCCTAAAAATTTAAATAATTAATTCCAAAAATTACTAGTAAATATGGGATCTCAATCACTTAAATTGACCTTTAGAGTATAATGTAATTTGTGAATTGTATTTAGAAGATAAGAAGTTAATATACTAGATATAATGGTTGTGATGAGGAAAAAATGAACATATTTTTAAGCCTATCCATAATTACCATGATCAAATTTTCAGCTTCAGACCTTGTCAACCCTTTAATGAAATCCATGGAAACCTCCTTCCACCTCTGGCTAGACATAGAAAAATGTTTCAAAAGACATGGTTTCTTAATTGGTTGACCTTTATAATGTTTACACACCATATATTCAACAAAAAATTTCTAAATATTTCCCTTTTATTCCTTCCCAAAATAAATATTACTTTATTCTATGATAGATTTTTTAATAAATCTTGAGTGAACACCTACTAGAGATGCATGAAGTTTGTGAAGTATTTTATGTTTGAGAAGAGAATTAATATAGAGGTATAATATATCCTTATACCATAATACATTCTTCTTCTACTCAAAAATTTTAAACACACAAGAATCAAGTTGAATATTCTAAATCAAATCCTATGTATCCCCATCATTTTCCCATTACGATCTAGCTTCCTCTAACTAGTTTGCCTACTAAATGGTTATTGGACATAAAAATACCTCAACTAATTCATCCCTCCTAGATAGTGCATTTTCAACCAAATTAACTTTTTATTTATTTTATAATATTTAAAACACATATCATAACATTTTATTTACCCATTTTTTATGCTCTTTTGATGACAAACATTGTTATGAAAATATATTTTAGGCTATTATGATGAATGTTTACCTAAAATTGTCTACCCATTAGATAAGGTCTCCATTACTTGACTAAATTTAGAATAGACATCATCACTTTTTCATAGATTGGATTGAGCATGTCTTATCCCTTGAGTTGGTGATTTAAAAAGGAAATGGGTATTCCTTATTTCATGAGTATAACCCCTACCTAATTCATGACATTCATCAACAAACATTTCAGAAAAAGCAAGGGTAGCCAAAATTGGAGTGGTGTGCATAACCACATTTAAATTTTAGAATTCCTTGGTATATGTTTCAATCCACTAAAAGGATTATTTATTCAATAATGATGTGAGTGGATCTAATATTATACTATAATTTTTGACAACCCCGTGATAGTAACCTATTAGCCCAAACATCCTCAAAGGTTCTTAATGGTCTTTGGCACTTGCCACTCCATCATAGTTTGGATTTTTTAGGGTCAACTTTGAATCCCTCATGTTAAAAAATGTGAACCAATAACTCCACATCTTGTAATCAAAAATCACATTTGGAAGGTTTGGCATAAAGTTAATGTTGTTTGAAAATGTATAATACAAGTTTCACATACTTAAGATGGTCTTCCGAAGTTATGTTGTATATTAAGATGTCATCAAAACACACCAATACATACTTCCTCAAAAAAGGATTTAAAACAATATTAATAAAACTCTAAAACACATATGGTGCTTTTGTGAGACCAAAAGGCATGATGATAAACTCATAATAGCCTTCATGAGTTTTGAAATCTATTTTATGGAGATCCTCACCTCTGATTTGAATTTGATGATATCTAGAATGAAGATCTAATTTTGTAAGAATAAAGATCATGTAATTCATCAATTAGTCTAATAGGGAACATATATTTGATGGTATACTTATTAAATGCTTCTTACACACCATGACCACTAGGGAATAATATTTACTTTAGTTCTATCTTATAAGACTTTCCTTCGACATCTCTTGTATCATATTTTAAATTTCACTTTTTTTGGGAATATGGATACTTTTATGTTATAATGTTTGATGTTTTGCTACTAAGAATTAGTCTGATGGAATGACCATGTGATTGCTTGGTGTAATTACTTTCAGCATGGCACTAAAAATAATGGGGTGGTAATCAAGAATCATCTATAAATCAAGATGCATAGACTTATTAGTTGGTTGAAACTATATGGAAAAAAAGTGTATAACAAATCCTTAAACAACTTTTTTGAGAATATTACTCATTTGAGGAAAACTAATCAATTGTGGATATTTTTATTGCAATCAACATAGTTTAAATGTCCTACCTTTAGAATGAAAGTGAATGAATAGATCTTAGAAATTCATCTCTATGTGTCAACATTGGAAAACCATACACTATGGTTCCAAGTGTCAAAATACCTCTAGACCCCCTTAGGGACCAACCTTGACCTTTCAAACTACAAACAAAACCTAAATAAAACTAACCCACATTGACCAAACTTTACCTTTAACCCTCAATCACTGATGTTCACCATAACCATCGATAGTTAGGCCTAACTACCGATGGTCAGGTTTCCACTGCCTAAATAATCAAACTCCAACTTGATTTTTTATATTTAGATCATCTAATTCATATGCAATCTAATGTATGTGAAAGCTAAATTTAAACTACTCATTTAACCTATCGTTAACATGTTATTATACTTCTCCTTCCTTCCTATAAAAAGAGAGGAGGAGAGAGTGAATCTAGGTTGAGAATCAATCCATCACTCGTATCTAGAGCTAGAAATCCTTTCATCAGACTTCTTTTTGTAGGTATTCTTCTAATGATCTAGAAAACCAACAAGTGTGTCAGATATCTGAAGTACTACCACCTATTAACCATTAGCCAAGTACTATTACTCTACTAAAAAAATTTTATGCTTCACCAATCCCTCAGCCATTCATCAGATCAATAACTAGCAAGATAAGTATCTATTTTCAATCATTTAGTTACTTTGTTTATATTTCACAATAAACCCAACCCAAACCCATCTCTCAAAATTCCATTCTATGACCTCATCAAAATAGCCTTTTCTTGACTAGACCCAATCCAAAGTAACCATTGATGATCACTCTAACTATCAACAGTCTATCCTAACCACCAATAGTTAACCCAACTAATGATAGTTTCCTTAACCACTGATGGTCACCCTAACCATTGACAGCCACTGTGTGATAAAATAACATCAAGCTATTTTCACCCACTAAACCTTGATCAAATTTAACTCTCAGATTCACTACCTAACCATAGAATCCTACCCTATTTTTTGGACCATACCCAACCCATTTAACATTAATATTGAACCACTTATTACTATAATTAGTCAATTTCATTTATTTTGTTATCAAGTGTTTCTTGTACTTAATTTTAATACCTTTGTTATCTATGTAAGTACTTTATATTTTAGAACTTGATTGTTTAAAAGTGTGGATTGATAGCCTCCAAAGAAGCCTATGCTTCTTGGACCTATTTTTCTAGCAACCCACCCTGCTCTCTAACTAATCAAACCATTTATTTGAGTGTTTTCTCATTTGCAGGTCATTCCTCCCAAGCCAAAGAGGAGTATCTACAACTGTCTAGATCAATGTGCACTAAACATATCAGGGTTATCTACCATACCCTTCTCAAGTTTATTTCCTCTTCCTTGTAAAGAAAATAATTGAAATTTCTCTAAAACTTTATGGCATGCCTAGTGGGACCCTTCAGTCTTTTCTTGGGTTCATAGTTGAATCTAGGTGTTTTCTTCTTCTTATCTTTCTACTCATGCAATGAAATCAAAATTTCTTTTGGGTTTAAAATTAACTGCATGCATTAGTTTCTTACAAGTTTATCTCACATATTTTAATTTAAAGCAAAGTAATTCAATTGTAGTTTCAATTTTTTCACACAAACAAGACCAAAACACTCACACTTAATCAAGCATAAATACATTGACATAAGGCCCAACTAGGATTTCATTACCTAGCGATTGCCTTTCCTGGATATCTTGCTTGGATTTCATCACCAAGGGGAAAACTAAATCAAATCTTTGGTTAAGTATAATCTCTAATAACTAGTATATCTTGGATAAGCACCCAACACCCTTATCACTATGGTGTGTGAAGTGAAGGGGTAGGTCCCAATATCAATCCATGTGCTGATTCCAATACAGATCCCTTTGAGAGGCTAAACATAACTTGAAACCAACCATAGACGTATTTTCTAGTACCCACTCTACAAGCCAAGTTTAGTCACACATTTCTTAAATATTAAGCCATAAACCACAAGAGATATTAAAAGGATCCTTAGGATTTAAGTGTGATTTAATGTGTGTTTTACTTCCTTGAATTTTCTTATCTTCTTTTTATTATTGTGAGATTATTCGTATCTTCTTCCTTTCTTTATTTGCATGTTTTTAAATAGGAAACAACTAAGAAACCAATAAAACCATAATCCACCTCCTAATCATCCATCTTCCTCCTCTCCTTCATCCATGGAGTACATATCAGAAGCAGAGAGTTCTCCTCACCTTTTTGGAAGTCCTACCATCCCTCAGATAGTTGACCAAGGTGATGCAGATTTTACCACCTTTCTAGAAAATAACCCCATATCCCTTTAGCATTACCTTAACAACATATCCCACCATACCCCTAATTTGGTTCCACCTATTAAATATCCCTATGACATGCCATCACACCTTATGGGTGACACTTGTATTACCACCATCTCCACTCAACCTCTAGTCATCGAAGCATCATCTTCTACCCATAATCCTACTGATACCACCATTCAAAACCAAGCCACTCAACAAAGTAACATCAAAATTATTTATTCACTAGCTAATAACCCTCATAGTATAAGAGAAACCCAAACTTTTAGCACTAGTACCTTCATTACTATAAGATTACCCTACACTAGTGCCATCACCATTCCTCCTATTTCCAACCAACCTACCTCCACTCCATTTCAGATCTTGGTGGTTCTCATACCTTCCACCCCTCCACCCATTAGTACCAAAGTAACCACTTACCCTCTATTTACTAACCTAACCATACCTCCTACCAACATGCATTAATGTCTTAACAAGTTCCCACTACACCAAACCCTAGCTATGTCCCTAACCCACAAGGATATGTACCTCTACCTTCCACCCAACCACCTCTCTCCACATATTCATATGTTGCATAGTCTCAACCACCCATGAAAACATATCAATATGTGGTAACTTCTCACCCCCCGAAAAGCTACCCATTTGTTGCACCTGTCCAAAACCAATACAAGTATGGGGGTACACAACCCCAAACCAACCTTGTCAAAATGTTGATGGAAAAAATGACTACTTTAGAGTCCTCCATTTTTGGAGCTCATATATTTTATTATATAATAAAATCTATAATGAATCGATTCACCCATCTATCCCCATTTGACCATACCCTCCTCAATGGGAACTTATAAAGTTATTGATGTTATAGGGTAAAGAGGATCCTCAATAGCACCTAAGATCATTTAGGCATGCATTCTATATGAATTCCTAAAATGATGCTCTATTTATTCGTACCTTCCCCATGTCTCTATTAGGTCAAACACTAGAATGGTATAGTGCTATTACAAAGCACTCACTCTTTTCTTTTGCCCAGATAGCTAAGATATTATTAGATCACTTTTCCATAAACATTTATAAGAAAGTCTCTATCACTGATCTCTACTCCATTCAAAAGTTTGATATTGAATCCATTGATGACTTCATGGCCCATTGGATAATTATCATAATCAAACTCTCCTTATCTCTATCCCAACCTGAGCTAATTTAAATCTTTGATTAGGCTTGTGCCAAACACATTTATTCTACCTTACGGGTCTAGAGCTTCAGCACCTTTGATGAAGCATTCACCATGGTACAAAAACTATAAACTAGAGCCATTAATGAGGGGAAGTTGAAATTGAGAAATAAAAATTCCATCTTCAAATCAAATGAAACCCCCTCCTTATAAATTAACAATCAAAACAACACTAACTCCAAAAATAAGGGAACCATGAATGTAGTTATCCTTAAGATCACCCCTCTCCCTATTTTCAACTAATCTAACTCTTCCAATTCCTCTAATCAAAACACTAAGAACCCAAACTAAAACACCCAAAAGTAATTTACTCTGATTGAGGAGTCATACACTTTGGTATTAGATAATTTTTTAAAATCTAATAGCATACAACTTCCCCTGATCAAACCTCCATAGCAATTTGATTCTTCTTATCTTACACCTAGTTAATACAAGGAGAACAAATTATGTACCTTTTATCGAGTCATTAGACATGATGTAAGTAGGTTTAATACCTTTAATAACTTTATCCAAACTCTAATTGATAAGGGGAAATTATGTTGGATAACCCCAATGTACCCCCAAACCAATTAATTGACATCTTTAGTTAACCATTACCCAACTCGCTCCTTCCACTAACAACAAAAACAAAGGAAAATCTTCTCATACTCATGAGTCCCATAATGTTAACATGGTTCTTGGTGAACTCATTATTGAGGAGACCATCGACCAAATCACCTCATCCCCCACTCCACTTATTGAGGTAGTGGAGTCACCATCCTCTCCTTTGACATATACATCAAAAGAGGAAACCCTTCCCATTTTATCATTTACCTCAATCATACAATAATCCACTCTTCATCTAAAAATCATGTGTAAGGAAGAAACCACTTTACATATACCTCCCATTAAGGAATCACCCTCCCAAATATTAGAACCTCTTGATTAGGAAAAGGATAAGGTAATCATTCTTCACCCTCAACCCTTGGGTCCATCCTTTGAATACACTCTTGGCGGGTTTAGACCCATTTATAAACCTTTTTCCAAATTGGTTAAAAACTTATAATTCATATCTAAACCTAACCTATATTGGGCCACCTTTTGGTAACAATTTGGATTCCCTTATAGAACTAAATAGAAGCCTTATTTATTATAACAACCTACCCTTTCCACTATCAAACCCACTATCACCACAACCCAACCATCAAACACCTCCACCTTTCAAATTATGGTAGCACCATCAGAACCAGACTCACCTAAAGTCACCAAATCACCTTCTACCATTCTAAACAAACCCACCAAGAACCTTGACACATTTAATACCCATAGCATTACACACCCATAGATAAAGTTGGACCTAAACCCACTAAACCTATCAAACAAACCACAAGCTCAACCAACAAAAAAATTAAGGCAACCTAGAAGCCCAAAAACCAAAACTCTACCTCCCCTCTCTATATTTCCCTCTATTTTGGGACCTCACCCTCTACCTTAATTGGGAAACTAGCTATCCCAATCAACACCTGACCACCACTCTTTGTTACACAATCACTACTTTCATCCACACCTATTTTCACCGAACTACCTATGGACATACCTCCTATTGCCTAACTTGTTATAAACAAACCACTTATCTCTCAAACATCTACCCCAAAAAATTTTAAACCCAAGCCCTTAAAATCTATACCAAAACCCAAACCATTCACCAAGGACACCCCTTCACCCAAGTCTTTGACCATAAAAACCACTCCTAAAAGGGCTTCCACCCCCACTACCAAGCCTAATCACCCCATGCCTCTACCACCATTAGCTGAGTCTTACTCTGCCATCCTATAGAGGATATTGTATACATCTTTTTTAACCTTGACACCTGTCAGACCATTTGACCCACACAATCTTAAACCATCTTGGTACAGTGACCAATTCATATGTTCATACCATAAAACACCTAGGCATGACATGGAAAACTATAAATCTCTCTAAGCATTAGCCCATTAACTATATCATGAGGATTACTTATTATTAGATAAGCCTATGTTGAGACCAACATTGATCCAGGAACCAATATCCATCAACCAACACCTAACTACCCCTCCACTCTCACCTCAGTGTGAAGAGGAACTAAAGCAATCACCTAGCCGTTCTCCTCCCCCAATCCATACCATCCATGTGGTCACATGATCATAGTATCAACCAAAGGATAAGGGGAAGACAAAGGTGTCAATTCCATGGAAATATCTCTCTTCCTCCACCTAACCACCTGGCCAACACTAAGTACCTTTACCTTTAATGAAACCTAAAGTATCTATATTAGGACCCTCTCACTCCAATCCATCCAAATCAATCCAATGAGTAGTTTTGAAATAGCTTCACCAAACCCCAGTGAAGATGAATTTTAATGAACTGATCAACACCTTGTGCCATCATTACCAAACAATGATAAAAGCATTTTAATCTATAGAGGTTAGGCTAGAAGACCCTCAACCTTTAGCATCTTTTGTCGGATCCCTTCACATTTCCAACATTGTTACCTTTAAAAAATTGGAAATACCTTCCGTCCACCCAGATGACCTAGATCCTCCCCTCTTTATTAGTGCCTATAATCAACAAAACCCATATCAAGAGGGTTATGATTGATGGGGGAGTTAGTATCAACATCATCTCCTCCCACACATTTAAAGAACTCAAAGTACTCAAGAACATCATTTCAAAAAACTTAGTATTTCTCTGATCATTCAATGATACCATGGACATAAATTTAAGAACTATCACCTTCATATTTGACTAGGACCCCACATGCTTCCTGAGACATTTTATGTAGTGGAAGGAGAGTTTTCATACATCTTTTTTGGATGCCATTAGATTCATTCCATGGGTTGTGTTCCATCCACTCTATATCGGTCCATCAAATTTGATCATGAAGGTCATGTTGTTACCATACAAGCTGACCTAAGCCCTTTCACAACATGCAACATGACATAACAACCCAATAGCATTCTCTTTCCTCTAAAAAACCTTCACTAGTAACAAATGAAACCCCATCTTCTTCTACCAATGAAGCAGCCACCAGTTATTCCATATTTTCCACCCAAATCCCCATAATGGACCCTTTGGAATCAACCTTATAACATCTTTAATTGGAGGATTATCACCTTCTCGCCCTTGATACTTTCCCTACTCCCTAAGAGTATGGTAAAATTGACCACCAACATGGTTATGACCCCAATATTGGAACCATTATTAATTTTGGGCCCTCAACTTGTCAAACCAATTTCATCTATGGGGGAATTGATAAACCCCTTGGCACTTCTACCACCTTTTTTTCAACTTGACCATTCACCTCTAGCTTATCCTATCGAGATAAACCAGAATTTGTCAAAACATACCTCTACAAGTGTGCTTCAAAAGGGTTTGGCCTAGGTCAGTATGAACATGATCCATAAGAGTTAATTCCAATCAAAACCCAAAAATCTCATGAAAAGCATGGCCTCAATTTCATACCACCTAAATAGAAAACCAACCTACCTCCCATTACTATCATTGACAAGGATATCTCATCCTAACCATCAATAGCTAAGGATTCTACCATCATCCCCCTAAATTTTTGTCATCAACATGATCTACCTCGAACCCTTGACTTATGAAAAGTATGGGGCAACTTTAACCATTCCTTTGACCCATCTTGAGATGATAGGAGATGACTCTCCTACCATTAATACCATTTACTGTTAGGATGATAATTATATTCTCATTTATCTTGGTGCACTGGATTATTCTATCCACAAATCCCTACCTCTAGAGACTTCAACCATGTTGAATAAATCCACCATGGATATCAACTTGGGCACTCCAAACAACCCTCACATTATGAAAATTAGCCAATCACTAAATTTTAAAAAACTTCAAAACTTTATCTCATTTCATATAAGACTATAACATCACATTTACTTGGTCTTACAATGATATTCTAGGAATTTACCCCTCCCTCACTACACACAACATAGTCACCAACCATGATGCTAAGCCTATTAGATAGAAACTTTGATGAATGCACCTTCACATATCCCTTCTTATTAAAAAATTGATTCAATATCTCATATTTGTTAACTTCATTCAACCCATTTACTACCCCAATATGTCTTGAACATGGTGCTTATCACCAAAGATATAGGGGGACTACACATTTATGTGGACTTTCATGACCTCAACCTCACTTACCCAAAAGATAACTTTCCTTTACAATTCATTGACCAACTAGATCTTAAATCTAACCATGAGATGTTATCTCTTATGGAGGGATTCTTGAGTTACAATCATATCCTAATTACCCTCGAAGATCAACACAAAACCACCTTTATCACTCATGGGGGACCTTTTCCTATAGGGTCATGATTTTTGGACTAAATAATGCTAGTGTAACCTACCAATGTGCCATGACCTACATCTTCCATGACCTTATCCAAAAATCATAAAATACTATGTTGATGACCCACCTCAAGCATCTCTATAGCTTATAGGGAAAGATCTAATCTATTCATCTTTTTATCTCCTAGCTCTCATATTGGTGCCAACCCTTCCATCACCTTTTAAAGAAAGATGTATCTTTTAAGTGGAATAACAACTATCAAAAAACCATTGATTCAATCAAAAAATACCTTTTATCTCCACCTAGCCTCACTCCTCCCAAATATGATCAACCTTTCTACCTTTATATCTCCACCACCAACCACTCTTTAGGGGTCATGCTCAATCATCAGGATGAAGAACACAAATATTAAGCCATCTACTACATCAACCACATGCTTGTAGAGTATGAGACTTGGTACACCCATACCAAAAAACTTTTCATGGCTTTGGTCTTCATGGCCACCAAACTCTACCACTACCTTCTCAACCATAAGACCTATGTCATAACCAATAATGACCCACTCAAGTATATGCACTCTAAGCCATACCAAAACTAATGTATGTCTAAGTGGCTCATGATTTTAGCTAAGTTAAACCTTGAGTTTATTTTTCATAATTTTATTAAAGGGCAAGTCATTACCAACCAATTCGCAACCCTCTCTCAAGTAGACTTCACCCATCAAGTAACCATGTTCTTTAATGGATCAAAGTGTCAATGTGGTGGGGGAGCTGACATTATACTTATCCCCTTCATGGTGAACTTATTACTTTATCCTTCAATCTACATTTTGAATGTACCAATAATACGACTGAGTATGAAGCCCTAGTCATAGGCCTCCAAACTATAATAGCCTTAGAAGTCAAAATGATCAATATATTCGGTGACTCCAAACTTGTGGTCAATCAAATCAATGGCTCTTACTAGTGTAAGAATTATGTTGTATAATAGTATAAATAACTAGCTAGCATACTCTTAGCCTCACTTAAACCCTATCATATCCAAACTACCCCACAATCTATGAAAAAGTTTGCCAATACGATGGCTTTCCTCACCTCTCAAATCCTATCTGCACCCTCTAACTCTAAACTATCTATCATAATCCATAGACTTATATAGCCCTCTTATGTTAAATCAGAATCTCCCACCATCTTTAATGTGGAGGATTCTTAACTTGGCCTTTGGTATCAACAAAACTTTGATTATCTTAACCTTGCCATCATTCCTTTTGGTCTTTCTATAAATTCTCAAAGAGCATTTATCTAGAGCACCTCGTGTTATACCATACTGGGGGGAATTATTTATAAACATGACTTTGATGGTCTCCTCTTCCAATAATTATATAGTCATGAAGCCTCTCATATTATTCGGGAAATGCATGATGGGATTTGTGGGGGATATATTTGTAACCTAGCCATCACTAAATGCATCCTTAATCTTGGCTATTATTATCTTACCCTTAACCAAGACTACTGTGATTATCTAAAAAAGTGTGTTAATTGTCAACAACACACCAATTTACATCATGCACCTAACCATAGTCTTCATGTGTCCATAAATGTTTGGCCCTTCTCATAATGGGGTGTAGACCTTATTGGTGAAATTAACCCCCATTCTTCATAGCAACATCATTCTATCATCCTGATGACTGAGTATTTTACCAAATGGGTAGAGGCTATTCCTCTTATCTCAACCAAATATAAAACAATTATCAAATGTATAAATTATCACATCATTTATCATTTTGATGTTCCTCACAAAATCATCACCGATAATGGAAAATCTTTCAAAAATAAAAAAGACCAAGGTTTTTGTGACACATTCAACATCAAGCTAAGTGTCTCTTCACCCTATCATCCTCAAGCAAATAGATACGTAGAAGCCTCTAATAAAACTCTTAATAACATGCTAACTAAAATGGTTAATGCATTAGGTCGGGATTGGTACTTACATATCCCCTTTGCCTTATGGGTATATCATACTAGAATTTGAACCTCTATAGGTGCTACCCCTTTCTCTCTAGTTTTTGGAGTAGAGGTTGTCTTGCCTCTCAAATTCCAAATTCTCTCTCTTCACATATCCTTACAAAGATCTTGTCTCTGAGAGCAACTATCATCAAGAATGTTTAGCCCAACTTGAGTTACTTGATGAACATCATTTAACAGCACTCACCCATCTTCATGTCTATTAAGAACACATCAAATGCACCTATAAAAAACACCTTAAAGTGTAAGAATTCAATATTAGAAACCTCATCCTAAGGGAAAGCTAGCATGCCACCAATATGGAGAAAATAAAGTGAGGAAAATTTGCTTTCAATTGGATTGGACCTTATATCATAATGTATAAGTACAGATCATGAACTTATCAATTATCCTCTCTTGAGGGAAACCCAGAGCCTGAACTCCTCAATGATTCACATCTGTATCCTTTATTTTGTTAAAAAGGATCAAACTCACCTTTTATCTAACTTAAACTCATCCCTTGATTTCAAACCACATTTATCTCCTTATTTTAGGGTCAATAGATTAAAATTGAATCATGTGATTATCCATCACAATCATAACCTAATCTTGAATAATGGGTACCACGGATCTACCCATGGAATAATTCTCATGGTACTTTCCACCCCTTTCCTATGATAGATTCCCATGGTCATTTTCACCTAAATATCTTTCACACCTACTTACTCTTCTTATGATTGTATTTTTTCCTTCATAAAAAGACAACCTTTAAGCCTATATAAACAAGTCTATGTCAAGCAAAATCAAAATCAAATTCATAACCAAAATAATCATGGGTCACTCTATAACATTCAAAGACTACTCCATTAAAGGATAATTACACAAACATATCAAAATTTCTCAATATAAGATATACTTTTCCCTTGAAGGATAACCATCAAAAAGCCTTAAACAAAACACACAAAAATTAGACCACTCTCTTGAAGGATGGTTGAGTAAATGATTTGTCAGAGCATAGTAATTTATTGGAAGATTCTTGCATCAATCAAATTACCAAACCCTCTCAAAAAAATATATATATAGAAAATGATCCATTATCAAACATTAAAAAAAGTAAAATAATTTTGAAAGCCATAATTGGCTCTCAAAATCAAAATAATTTTGATTGCCGCAATTGGCTCTCATGAGTAGACTTCCTACATCGATCAGTCTACACCTTATATGACATGGATTTGTTTATTTTAACTCTTTGATAACCTCTAGAAGAGGCATGCTAGTCTCACAAGAAAGTTCCATTTTCATCCATCTCTCCTTTATCCATTGTAAGCAAGAGATTTTTGAGCTCACTTGACATAATGTGATCAAGACACCTTTTTAACCAACTAATGAACACTCATGTTAAGAATTTTAAGGGATTATGTTCCTTAAGCTAATCCAAATTAAATTTATTTTAGTCCTTGCTAAAGAATAACCATCATTTCCCCTTCTTATCCTCTCATACTAGTTAATATATCCACTTAGACATTTGTCTCTTAATTATCTTCTCTTTCTCACATCTGGTTTTTGTTCAACTTACTTTATGTGCTTCACTATAAACAACGTGACCATAATCACAACCACATCACAATCATAATCAAAATCCATAACATCAACATCATAATGTCCATAAATGAATAACAATAAACCATTTTTCACCACACATCTAACTCTAAATAGTCATTAAATTTCAGCACGAACACCATAATTGTATCAATATCATCAACATCATCATCTCAAACATGAAATTAAATCATCACATACATACACAACATCATCAATAACCATAAGTATAAATTTCATAAACATCATTCTAGTCATCAAAAAACATCACATTCTCCTCATAATCATAAAGATGAATAAATAAACATATCATCACATGCCTGGCTAGGTGAGTCCACATTCACGTCATCATGAGCATAACCATCATAGAAAATACTCAACATGAATATCATATACATCAACCACAAACCATAAATGAGGAGCATATCTATAAATCATAAGTCTATAACCATAATCATCATCATGTATACAATAGATATACATATTTCTCTCAAAAATATACATCTCACTACATCAACTTACATGCTGATATCAAAAATCATATACATAATGAGTATAATGTCTCCTAAACCAACTAAGAACTTGAGGCACCACTACCTCTTGGTACACCACTACCTCTTAGTACACCATTAACTCCTATTACACCACTGCCCTCTGGAGCCTATCCTCTTGTACCTTCTTGGGCACCTATAGATGTGGACCACTAACCTAATGTCACTATACCACACCACCTACAATCCCAGCCATGTAATCACCCCATTAGAGCTCATCTAGATAATGCCTAAAGACTATGGCCTTATTATACCATATCTCTTCCATTATCACTATGTATCTCTATGTATGAATAGTCCCTACTGGTACCACCAGTGTTGGTACTCCACCCCCTATCTATTAGAGAGAATCTCTATCTTATTTCACCAAAGTTAGCATAGCTATGCCTCGATCTCTCACTTATGATAGTAGCCAACTAACCCTATGCTACTATTAATGATGCTTGTAATAGTATCATAAAAGCTTGTGTCATGGCTAGTGTTTCTCATGTCTGGTATCTTTGACAAATCAATGCTTGTATATCTAGTTAAACCTTATATCCTTATGCTTGTTGACCACCTCTACCAGTTAGGTCAACATCCATATCCTATTGGCCACCGTCATCACCACCAATATTAGGTATAATTTATTGTGCTTTGTTCCATGTAGGGTAACCTTCCATAATGCCTACATCATTTATCTCTATCCTCATTGGTAGCTCCTCATGGTCAAGGAATATATGTACTGGATATAGAGTGAGTAGTAGTAACTCTGAATCTTCCCTCTTATACTTTAGGAATACCCTGTACCAATCCAAATTATTGCAATAACTTGTCAAAAGGTATCAGCTCTATCTCACCATCCCTCATGTTGAATATCCATCTATATCTTTGTATGGATACTGTATGTTAAGCATAGTGCGTCCATCCTAGAAACCTAACATATGGTCTTCAAATCACACCTCTAATGACCAAAGAATCTAGTACATCCTTAAACTAGTGTATATCATAAACCCCTACACCTAATCCTGAGAGGGAAAAATCATCTCTCCACTTCATAATTCCTACTTGAAATCCCATCTGAGCATAACCCTCTTATAGTAGCCCCATCAATCACAACACCTAGATGCGATCATATGCCCAACAATGCAAAATAAACCCAACATTGATACCATACCTCCTATGGGCTTAAAATCTCCATAGCTGCCTATAAATCTAGACCAACAACATAGGGGCACATTCAAACACTATGCAACCCAAAAACATCTCCACAAATACCCATAGTAATAAATAAGGGAACCTCCCATTTCTTGAGTTAGGCAACATATAGCATGCCACCACTATCATCATCATGGTCAATAGCTTCCTATCATCTCTAACCCTATGGTATAACAAAGTATAGTTGAACCCTCCTACATACCACCTAACAAAATCAAGGTCATCTCCATACAATAGCTCCATGAAATCATCTTGCTCCCCCCTCTCAATATGGTAAATTAGTTCGCCCTATATGGGTAGCCATATAATCTTATGGATATCCTTAGGTAAGATGGTAATGTCACCTATAGGTAGCAGGAATGTGTTAAGATCCCATCTCTTAATGAGCACCACTATTATCACCATATCCTACATCACATGTTGGTAATGCATCATACCACCAAGGCCCACTTCCTTCATAAGGGCCCAATCATCTACAGTCATCCTTGAATGAATCTTGAAAAATATTTGAGGCACCTAGTATCACATTTGGATCCTCTCCTATGCCTGCAATGTTTGATAACAATAACCTTAGTTCACTGATAGACTTTACCTATCAACCTATGTCATTTGAACATTACACAAATAATGACCCTTAACCATGACCTATTACCTTTAACCCTTACCATTAACTATTACTTGACCATCACCCTTATGACATTTACCTAGGGCATCTAACTTCCCTACCTTAACTATTAACTAGAACCTACTACCACTCATACACTTGCCTTGACAGCTGACCTTACCATTCAAACTTACCCACTAAAACTTAACCCTATCACCCATTACCTATCCAGACACTTAACTTTAACATTCAAAAAATTCTAAGCAAAACAACTCAATCATCGATGGTTGACTATTTATAAAGTCAACCATTGATGGTCAGGCACCCATCGATAGTCACTTATCAACCATCAACAGTTAGTGGTGATCACCAATGATCATTGTGAGTGACCACTAGTAGAACCTCCCAACCTTGCATCCCCATTTAACCCACTCAATGACCATAATCACACAAAAACTTCTACTTATACCTATTCTACCATTCCTTCACCAATTTCAAATTCAACCTCAAATTTAGCCACCAAACTACCAAAACTTAAACCTAGGTCAACCATACCACAAACCAAATAATCTACCACAAATAACAAATTCAAATATAGTTTCATTTACCAAAATAAATCTACCATCTTCCAATTAAAAACACTACCTACCTCATTCCTCAACCATCATCGAGGAGGAAATCTAGGACATACTACTTAGCCACATGCCCTACCTCGCACACCCTGCATCCTCATTGATTCAAATTCTGGCCCACACAATCAACCTCACCAAATTAACCATTAGTAAATGTCATCAAAATTATCTCACTAAGCACCAATAATCAAATGTCAACCTTACCCATAATAGTAGATTGCCTTCTTTGACAAACATAGCTAAACCAATGTCAGCCTTACCACTGGCTATTTTGGCCCAAGATTCTTGCATAGTTTATGATGACCTTGCCTTGGTCCTTTTGATCGTCCCAACTACATTTCCAAGTTGAAAATTTTAAACTTATACTACCTTGTGCACACCCAACCAATTTATGTCTTCATGAGAGCACTTCTTACCTTAGATCCCCACAAAAACACTAACCTTGTCTAGAAGAGTTGAGTTTATGAGTGTATTCCAACCATCACACATAGTCACATGGTCCACTTGTCACTTGTCCTTTTAGTACTAACCTTAATTTTTTTTCAACAATGACAACTTAGTCAATGTAAGATATTGGATATCATACTTAGTCACACTTTGTGCATATGTTTGTGTTTTAGTTCTCAACCCCAAATTAACCACTTATCAAACCTACACTTGATTCTATTTCACCTCATTAACTCTTGGTTTAAGCTGGAACACCTCTTCTCGTGATTGAGGTAACCAAACCTTTGACCCACACTTCATTTTTGTTTTACTTCTTACTGATACAAATTATATAATAAAATGAGCAAAATGTAGACACTATAAAACCACACACTATAGTTCCAAGTGTCAAAACACCCTTAGACCCCCTAGGGACCAACCTTGACCTTTAAAACCACAAACAAAACCTAAGTCAAACTAACCCACCTTGACCAAAATTTAACTTTAACCCTCAACCACCAATGGTCACCCTAACCATTGATGGTTAGGACTAACCATTGATGGTCAAGTTTCGACCACTTGAATGGTCAAACTATAGCTTGTTTTTTTATATTTGGCTCATCTAATTTATGTGCCAGTAATACATGTAAAATCTAAATTTAAACTACTCTTTGAACCTCTTGTTAACATGTTTTTTCACCTCTCCTTATTTCCTATAAAGAGAGTAGAGAGTGGATCCAAGTTTAGAATCAATCAATCACCCATATCCAGAGTTAGAGCCCCTTGCATCAAACTTATTTTTTTAGGTGTTCTTTTAATGATCTAGTAAACTAACAAGTGTGATAGAGATCAAAAGTACTACCACCTATTGGACAAAAACTAAATACCATTACTCTATTGAAATTACTTCAATCTTTACCAATCCCTCAATCATTCATCATATCAACAACCAGCAAGCTAAGCATCTATTTTCAATCATTTAGTTACTTTGTTTCTATTTTATAATAAACCTATCCCAAACCCATCATTATAATTCCATTCTATGATCTCATCAAAACAAGCTTTTCTTCACCAAACCCAACCCATAGTAACCACTGATGGTCATTCTAACTGTTGATGGTATATCCCAACCACCGATGGTTAACCCAATTGTTGATGGTTACCCTAACTATCGATGGTCACCCAAAATATTGATGGTCATTATGTGACAAAATAATAACAAGATATTTTCACCCACTCTTCCCTAACCAAATCCAAGTCTTAGATTCTTTTCCTAACCATAAAACCCTACCCTTTTTTATGGAACATATCCAACCCATTTAGCATTAATATCAACCCACTTATTGCTATAATTAATATATTTCATCTATTCTTTTATCAAGCATTTATTGTAATTAATTTAAGTACCTTATGTTGTCTATGTAAGTACTTTATCTTTTAGAATTTGATTATTTAAAAGTGTGGATTGCCAAAGTCCAAGGCATCCCACACTTCTTGGAACTAGATGTTTCACTAAAATTTGAATTTATTTGATGTTTAAGGAGAAACAAAGATGAAGGGTAGGGATTAGAGATAACCCAGATTGGATGCATTCCATATACAACTGATGTTGATAAATCCTCTTTATCTAGGGAGGACTACCTATGAATAAGAAATAACTACTACCAAAATATTTGTTAGTAAATATATGAGTGGGTTGCCAAGCTATGCATTTGTTCCTAGAAGTGTCAAACTTCCTTAGAGATGATAGTCCACTTTTTGAAACAAAATTGGTAATGAATAACAAAATAAAAGAGAGAGTAAGAGAGAGATATTTGTACCATTATTTTAGTCTAAGTGTAGCAGAGAGTGACACATGCAGGTAATGTGAGTTGATATTTTTTGAGGTTATTTGGGTAGGCCCAAGGAGGTTAGTAGAAATACATAGTCACTGACATTAGTTAGGCTGTTGATGTTAGTAAGGGGATATAGTCAATGTCATTTATATGACTAACATCGGTTATGTGATCAATGTTGGTAGGGGTAGTAGGTTCTCAAGGGGTTGTAGGATACTTTTTTGAGCTGGGAGGTGAATGTTAGTCATGTTTATGAGGTTGGGAAGAGTCATAAGGGAGTGTGTAAGACTCAAGTGGGTCTAGAGAGAAGGTTGGTATGTTTGGAGTAGAGGAAAATAGGTGAAGGAGTTTTATAACTCCTCCATAGGGAGAGCCAAGGAGTTCATAAAATGATAAACAATATAATTTAAAGTAATTGTAAAATGAATATTTAAAAGAATTACCAAAACATAGAGATATACTTATTTGATGAAATGGATGATCTATGGGTACCAAATAGATATCACTAGTGAGACATGTTGAAGTCAAAGGTGAATAGAAAGACAAGCATGAGCTACCAGTTAAAAAAGAATTGAATCTCTATAGAATATATCAATTCCTAATCTAGATTGATTTGTGTAGAGTAACAATAAGTCTGGATGTAGAAAGTTGAATACTAAACCCTATGTGCGACTAATTAAGTGCTTTTAATTTCTATTGATCTAAACATTAGTTTATAATTTTGCTTAAGTAATTGACGTTAGTGATCCCATTGATGGTAGTCATGGGTTGAGTGATGTTAGTGGTATGAGAATATGCAAAAGGGCTATTTTTAGCCTATTTTATATTCTTTCTCATGCTAAGTGTGGTATCCATTAGGAAACAGTAGAAATACAAGTTTAAGAAGGACATAGTTAAAATTTACTTTTGGGGTGAGAACAAGTCATGGGTATTTAATATTAGGAAACTAAGTCTTGAGGTGACTTAGAGGGTAAGAATTAGTCTTAGGATGAGGTGGCCAAGTAAGGTGGCATAAGTAGTTTTTTATTAACTTAATTAAATATTTTAAATTAATTAAATGTGTGAGGGATAAAAGCATGGGTTAGGAAGGCTAATTATTAAAAGGAGCTCAAGGGGGGTTCATCACAAGGAGTTATGCATGTATATAACATAATTTTGGTGTCTACATTTGCCCCTTTTGTCTTATAGTTTGTACTAACAAGTTGTAAAACAAAAATAGGAGTTAGATGCTCCAGGTACTGGATGAGATATCCCCCCTCAAAATGGGAATTGATGGAGGAGAAATTGGAATCAGGTATTGGTTTGATAAGGACTAAATTGGGTGGGTGGATGTTGAGTAAGAATGTGGTATTGATACTTGCATGTATACTACTATGAGTTATAGTTGATAAAATCAAGAATAGGTAAAGGTGAGGATGACTCATATAGAAATAACCAAATCTCAACTTGTAAGTGATAGCTGATAAGGTTAAAATGATCAAATTTGTAGCTCTAATGGTCCATATGTTCTAGGTATCTAAGGTAGGAAGTGCCCTTGGTAAACACAAAAGGTTGCATGTGACAAGACTAGCTTGGTCACGATCTAAAACACTTGATATACTTGCATGTGTACAATAGCCAACTATAGTGAGGTATACTAAGTGGTCAAAATAAGAAATGCAAAGTTGGTTTAAAAGGGTCAATTGTCAATGAGATATTTATGATCTCTGGTCAAATTCATCATGGGTGGAGATTTAAGTGATATCCAAGGTTAATTGTCATGGTTAGGGAGATATATGTGATATCCAAGTTTGTTGTCATGGTCAAGGAAACATACGTGATCTCCAGAGTGCCCTAGATTAATGGTGTAGTCTAAAGGGTTGTGGTTGGGGTTAGAAACTCTAATTTAAGGGTACTAATGTCAGTTATATCACTAATGTCAGTAGGAAGTATTGCTAACATTGGTAGCTTAGGTCAAAGATGCTAACATCAATGGGTAACCAAACCTGACAAAAAAGGGTTTGGCAGCCCACTAGAACTCATTTTTAACATATGATTGGAAAGAAAAAGAGCTCTGAGTGCTGGTGCAATGGTAGAGCTAGGAGGGAACCCAGTTGGAGGCACACCACAATAAGGGCTAGTGATTCTAGCCCAGAGGAGATGAAGAGATGAGGTAAGAGCCTCTGTGAGCTGAATTTGAATTTAAGTTGTTAATTTATTATTTTAGGCTAAATTTAAAATTTGGATAGAAAAAATGCTTTTAGGGGGGTATGAATTGGGGTGGGGTAGGTTTAGGTGAATTTGTGAGGGATTTGGGGGTAGTTTTTAAGGAAAAACTCAAAAGTGGGAGATGGGTTATTCAACCTTAGGGTTAAACCAGTCATCGATGTCAGTGAGGTTCACTAACATCAATCGACATGGTGGTAATGTCAGTGGGTCCACTGATGTTGATCGATACCAAGCACTGATATTGGCATATAAGATCGACACTAGTGACCTTAAAAAACCTAAAATAGGAGAAAAGGCCAAGTTTGGATCCCTAATTGAGTTAGTCAATTAACTTAATGGCTGAGGTAGCCTCAGAAGTCCCCAAGTCAACTAATTGCTACCTACATAGCCTAATTGAGGGCCTTATGCCAATGTATTTCTCTCATTGTGTATGGAAAAAGATCTACGATATGGTTAAAATTTTGGTAAGGGAAATTGTTAGGAAAAGGTAGGTTGAAATAGGTCATGGGACCTAGGACTTAAAATATAGGTTACAGGGTTGAGGGTTTGAGATATAAGCTATGGGGCCTAGAGTTGTGATAGGTGATTAGGCCTAGGGTGGAGAGATAGGTAGTGAGGCCTAGGGTGGAGATATAGGTAGTGAGGCCTAAGATGGAGAGATATGTTAACCACAAAATATACTGAGAGGGGGGGGTGAATCAGTATATTATATATCTTATAAAACTTTCCTTTAATCAAATTCCACTTAATCAAACATTCAAGATATGCAATAAAACTCAAACAATAAACATCACACAAGATAGAGAGAGACACCAAATATAACATGAAAACCCAATGTGGGAAAAACCATAGAGAATTAATCTCAAATATATTCATGAGAATAAACCCACAAGAGCACCATACCCCTTTGTCAAGTACAAACCTTAGCTACAATTCGTGAGCACCAACCCATAGGAGCTTCAAACCCCTTTGCCGAGCACCAACCTAGAACCTATTCATGAGCACCAACCCATAGGAGCACCAACCCCTTTGCCGAGCACCAACCCAACAACAATTCATGATCACCAACCCCTTTGCCGAGCACCAACCCAGCAACAATTCATGAGCACCAACCCACAGGAGCACCAACCCCTTTGTGTATACCACACACCTATCTATCAATGTTGCTATCTCAACAAATGATAGATTAATACAACATCTCCTTCCTCTCTCTCACCTTTTCTCTTCTAAGCTAGATGTAACAAATACAAATCATATTCATCTCTCACAATTTCTCTTCTAAGCTATATATTACAATATCAGATCAACCTCTCACTTCCATATTACAAATGGATATTCAAGCCTTTATTTATAGCTTTCCAAATGACCTTTGGCCTCCCCCCTTTGTGACCCTTCAATCCTCATGGAAAATGGCACCAATCTTGGATGATCCTTCATATTTAAGCCTTTGAAACGTCATGTGGTGACCCTTCATGACCAAAAACATCCTTCCCACTTTTATCCTTATCTTTGGTGACTTTTCGTATTCCTTAAAGTGTCCCTTCATGAGAAATTCACCCTTACTCTTTTGTCTTCACTTGGTGACTCTTGGTATTCCCCAAAATGACTCTTCATGGGAAAATGCATCCCATCCTTATTTTATCTTTCTCCCGTGGCTCTTCGACTTCTCCATTGGCCCTTCTTTTGTCTCATATGCAACCAAAAATATATTCATTAATATTAAATAAATATTAACTCATTTTAGCCAAGATATATTTATTACCAACAACATTAAATGCAATGGGGCCTTTATCACCAATAATGCTAAACCTTTGACATCAATGACAATATTTCCAACAATCTCCCCCTTTGTCATTGATGGCAACCTCAATCCCGAAATTGCCACATCTTGTCACCTGCACATACCATCATCTAAAAACATACAGTAACTCCCCCCTATTGTAGCAACCTGTACCTATTTCCTGCACCTATACTTGTAGCTATTATTCTCCCCCTTTGACATCAATGGCAAAGGGCCTACCTAGAGCTAACACTTAGCTCCCCATCACTTGATGCTAAACATCAATGGTAGGAAGTAATAGAAATTACTCCCAACTCCTCTCACTGATCTTTGAGAAGATATCTGATTTTACCTATCCTTTGAGAATCTGTAATCAACTCATTTGAATATTTTCTTCTAATCTCACAACCTTTCGCATGAAACTTTAAGGTGTATCCTTGATCACATATTTGCCTTACACTAAATAGATTATGCTTATAAAACATTCTTAGTCTTGGTTCTACCATTATCCAAAAATAAAGTACCTTTTCTGGCTATCCTGGTAGTGGTTTTATCTCTCAATCTCACTATACCACCATTGATCTTCTTTACTCTTATCTCCTGTCATATGCCTCGAACATCCACTATCAATGAACCATGGCTGATTTTTATCTCTTACATGCAAAGCTATTTGCACCAACATAGAATCTTCAGGTTGTTTCTTCTACCATGAACATGACTGAACCTTCTTCCTGATGAATGGAGCTTTGAAACTTTGATCCTTCTTGATTGAATCTGCATGAGTATCCTTTTCTTTCTCTCTAAAACTGTTAGCTCTTTTTCAACATTCTAATTTCTTGTGACCATAATCATTTGAAACACTGCATATACAAGAATCATTCTAATAGCCTCAAACCATAATACTGATGCAAAATTTTCTTCAAAAATATATTCCCTCAAAAGATATACAAATTAATCTAACAACTCACCTTCTTGTCATGCAAAATATCCAAGACCCAATAGCATCCACCATGCTTCAATTTTCTTAAAAGTGTCTCCTTGAAGCCTAGAAGAGACAACCCCACACAAAAAGGTTTTAGAAATAAATCTCAAGAGATTCCCACATCTCCTCTATTCTTTCCTTGATCTTCTTGTGTTTTTATTTTAGAATCCGTTTAAGCATGTCTAACCTTTTTGACTTACTAACCTTATCATTTATGATGTTCTTCTTTTTCTAAACTTTTGCAACTATCTTATCTTGACAAAGCTCATGCTCAAATGTAACAAGAGATTCTTTACAATCCTTCTTATCTAATTCTTTATCTACTATAGCAAGTAATTCATTTTCACTCTTAACCTCAACCTGATTAACCTTTACTATTTTAGGTCTACAAACCTGATTTTGTCTTTTCTCATATTTTCTAGAGGATCTATATCCTTTGACATAGCTTGAATATCTCTTTACTTTATTTTGACATAATATAGCAATATGGCCAACCTCATGACAATAGAAGCAAACAATATTTCTCATATCTTTTTCTTGAATGTGACTAAGATCTCCCTTTGACTGATTGCTTCTCCTCATATAGTCTCTTTCCCTATGACCAACATGATGACAAACAAAACAATGGCCATGAAAAGAATTTGAAAACTTGAAAGCATTGGGCTGCCTGATTGGCTTCCTTGATTTGCCTTCAAAACCTACATCCTTCTTTCCTTGGACTGATGTTTCATGATATTTTTCAATCTTGATTATAATCTTCTCATGATTATCCTTTAAAGATCCTAACTCAACCTTCAACTAATTACATTCTTCTTCTTTTGATGTTAAAATTGAATTTGCAACCTCTAGCTGATTCTTAAGATCCTGAATAAATATCTTATTTTCTTTTACTTCTATAGCCAACTTAGAATCCAAGGTACACACCTTTTCCTTAAGATCCTCAACCATAGATTTCAACTCTTGATTCTCCTTCTTTAGCTGCTTGGCCATCTTATGCTTTTTTTTAATCTACCTTCAAGCTGTAAAACTTTTCAAAAAGGAACTTGCTCTGATACCAATTGTTAAGCATGGAATATACTGAGAGAGGGGTGAATCAGTATATTATATATCTTATAAAACTTTCCTTTAACCAAATTCCACTTAATCAAACATTCAAGATATGCAATAAAACTAAAACAATAAACATCACACAAGATAGAGAGAGACACTAGATATAACATGGAAACCCAATGTGGGAAAAACCATGGAGAATAAATCTGAAATATATTCATGACAACAAACCCACAGGAGCACCATATGCCTTTGTCAAGTACAAACCTCAGCTACAATTCGTGAGCACCAACCCACAGGAGCTTCAAACCCCTTTGCCGAGCACCAACCTAGCACCTATTCGTGAGCACCAACCCATATGAGCACCAACCCCTTTATCGAGCACCAACCCAGCAACAATTCATGAGCACCAACCCCTTTGCTGAGCACCAACACAGCAACAATTCATGAGCACCAACCCCTTTGTGTATACCACACACCTATCTCTCAATGTTGCTATCTCAACAAATGATAGATCAATACAACATCTCCTTCCTCTCTCTCACCTTTGCTCTTCTAAGCTAGATATAACAAATACAAATCATATTCATCTCTCACAATTGCTCTTCTAAGCTAGATATTATAATATCAAATCAACCTCTCACTTCCATATTACAAATGGCTATTCAAGCCTTTATTTATAGCTTTCCAAATGATCTTTGGCCTTCTCCCTTTGTGACCCTTCAATCCTCATGGAAAATGGTGCCAATCTTTGATGACCCTTCATCTTCAAGCCTTTGAAACGTCATGTGGTGACCCTTCATGACCAAAAATGTCCTTCCCACTTTTGTCCTTATCTTTGGTGACTTTTCGTATTCCTTAAAGTGTCCCTTCATGAGAAATTTCCCTTACTCTTTTGTCTTCACTTGGTGACTCTTGGTATTCCCCAAAATGACTCTTCATGGGAAAATGCGTCCCATCCTTCTTTTATCTTTATCTCATGGCTCTTCAACTTCTCCATGGGCCCTTCTTTTGTCTCATATGCAACCAAAAATATATTCATTAATATTAAATAAATATTAACTCATATTAGCCAAGATATATTTATTACCAACAACATTAAATGCAATGGGGCCTTTATCACCAATAATGCTAAACCTTTGACACCAATGACAATATTTCCAACAAGATAGTGAGGCTTAGGGTTTAGGTGGGAGAACATGTTAGATAGTTAGGTGGGTATACGGCAAAGTTAACCTCAAAAGACCCCATGTTGATTGAGTGTTGCCTACATAACCTGATTGAGGGCCTTAGGCCAATGTAGTTCTCCTATAGAGAAGGTAAAAAAGGGTGGAGGTTTATATTGGAAAGTATGTGACTTGAGGTTTATGTGTATGGATGTAGGCTAGGTAGGATTTGATGTTACAAGATCAACTACCTATGCTACTAACACAAATGAGAAGTGATGTCACCCTAGATGAGTGGGAGCACATGGTAGCTATAGGGTTAGTAGGAGTTTGAAGATATTGTAGAGTTACATGAGATGTTAGTTTGATGATAACATTAATAGAGATGTGGGATCACACCACCAACACCTTTCATTTGCTAACTAGCGAGTTGACAGTGACACAAGAGGACGTGTACAAGATTTTACTATTACCAATCCATGGTGAGGAACTCTTCTCTTATTTGAGAGAGGAACATGATATTCACATAGTTACATTGTTTGGAGAGCATGTTAGCAAGGTGGCCTATCACTCAATGAGCTTTTCATATGAGGCATTGTACACTATTGGTAAGGAGTAACACTGATTGAGCATCCTGATGATGATAGGGATTAAAATATATACACTACCATACATGGATGGGGGGAGATTTTTGATTACATTGATAGGTGTTTTGGCATAAATGGTTGAGCAGTGAACTGTATTTGCATGGGGACCAGCTTTTTTGGCATAGTTATATAGAGAGTTATAGGGGTTGAGGCTATGATGATGGTACAATTTGTGTGTCAAAAATTTACTCCATTATTAGGCATATGAGCACATCATGGTGACATGGCCATTGGAGCTACCCATCATGATTAAAACTAGTTTCAGGGTCAAGTTCAGATGGTGAAGAGATGGTATGGTCCAGACATGAGTAGATGGCATAATGTGAGATATTGATCATTATAAGTGCATGATAGAGGGATTGATTCCCATAGATATTTTTTTTGAGGCCCTACCTAACATACCCAACATTCAGAGGATAGGTAGAGTAGCTTATTTATTTATAGATCACATTATGGGTGAGAAAGAAGTGAGCTAGGGAGCTAAATATGATACATGTGGCATGGGTCAAGAGACCATTTGGCTTGTTATAGGATGTACCTCTTTCCTTTCCTTCATATAGGAGGGCTGATATAGAGGAACCCTTATCCTTTCCCCAAGAGATAGATGGGATAAATTTTGAGGAGCTACTAGCAAGCCTGGGTGTAGTAGATCCTTGATGCATAGCAACTTATCTTACATGGTGGATGGGTTTGCATCCCATGATTTAGGTTAGGAGGCCACCACCAAATTTACAAGGAGTGATGAGAGAGATAGAGATGCATTCATAAAGGCCCAAAATGTAGTAGTACAGGCTTGAGATGTGGTAGTGTAGGCTTGAGATGTAGCATAAGCATAGGTATTGATCTTATAGGGGTAGGTTGTGACATTATAGGGATAGGTTAGGGCATTACAAGGCTACGTCATGGCATTACAAGGTCAGGCTATTACATTGACAATAGAGAGGGATAGTTTGACAGTAGCAAGATAGGTTACTCTTCCTTCTCCACCATAGGGACTAGTAGAAGGGCCTTCAGTAGGTGCGATGGTCTACCATAGACTGTATCTCTAGTGAGGTAAAACACTGCCCTTGATGAGATTTTTTATTATGAGAGGGCCATCAAGGAGTTCCCATAGATTCATAGGTATTCCAAGTTTAGAGAGTAGGAGAGATCAGTGACATGTGTCATGGCTTCTAGCTCACATAGATGTAGATAGGTGGAGAGTGGTAATGACACTGCTTCTTCATGAACATGACTATAGCCTCGAGGATTTTGAGTGGTAAATTTTGTTATTGATATTATTATATATGTTTTATACACACTGGCCTATGAGTTGAAGATGAGAGATGTATATTTTGAGGGAGAGATGATACTATTATGATCCATTGATGTACATTCATGTTTTGTGTGTGTGTGTGTGTGTGTGTGTGTGTGTGTGTGTGTGTGTGTGTGTGTGTGTGTGTGTGTGTGTGTGTGTATATATATGAGATGTGTTATTTTGAGATGCATTATTTTGATGGTGATGATGTTGATGCTTATGTTATGTTAATGTTGAGCATGTTAGTTGAGTTAGACTAGCATTTCCCATATGTGTGATGGTATATGCATAGTTGATTTGTTAGCTTCATCTTAGTATTTTTCCATATTTTTGATGGTGTATGCTTAAAATGAATAGGTTGGGTATGTTATTTTATTTCAGGATTTTTCCATATTTGTGATGGTGTATGCTTAAAATAAATGGAGTAGGCTTGATAGTTTTTCTATTTATTATTGTTTATAAAAACTATGGTTATGCATTGGGTAGATTTCTCACGAGCAATGGTTTGTTAGTTTTAGTATGGTTTGGAATAGTCATGCTTGAGATGGATATGTATTAAACACATAACTCTAAGAATCAAGAATAATAGGTAGAAAGGTGAGATAGTGATTAAAGCTTGTCATGAGATGCAATCTCAGTAGAGAAATCAACATGTGATTAGGATGTAAAATAAAGAGGCATGATGCTCGTGTATTGGAAAAGACCATAATAATAACATAAATAGGCTTAGAAATATGAGCCTCTTTCATAATTTGCATCATTTGACCATTTTATTTGTTAGAGAAACTTTGTACTCACCTTGTGTCAAGTGAGTTCAAAGTCCCTTGAAAGAGTATGAAGGGAAAAGGGTAAAATGAGTGAGAGTGTTTGGGTAGTGTAACCTTGTTAGTGGGGATGGTATGCCCCTTTTGTGGGTGACCCAAGAGCTACTATAGGCAAATCCATGACTAAAGGTTTTTTTTTGGTGTGTGGTGTAAGTTGATCAATACAAGAATCCTACAATGGGATTTTATTTGTGTTGAGGTCATATGAAGCTGATCAATATGAGAAGCTTCTAAGTCATTATTTTTTCTTTATAACAAAGCTTGGCCTAGCCATCCTTCAAGGGAGTGGTCTAAGCTTTTATTTTTGAGTTTTAATAGTTTTCCTTCAAGGAATAAATCTATTTATAGTATCAAAGAGAAGGTATGTAGTTGTACTTCAAGGGAGTTGTCTATGTTGGGAATCATGATCTGAAAGATTATAACTTGTCTATATATCCTTTTTTTTAAATTTAGTCATGGACAAGACTATAGAGGCTTAGGGGTTTTCTACTTTGAGGGAAAAATAATACCACTTTGTAGGTTAACTAAGTGTGTAGGAGTAAGGGTTAAGAGGAAAGGAGATGAATGTAATGGGGTTGGTCAAGGGACAAGCTCAAGTTAAACACAAGGTAAAGCGTCACTCGATTAATAGAAGAATGGTCATAGGTATAAATCATTTAAATGGTTAGGTTATATATTTTCTTCAAGATAAGATAAGTGATAAGTTCTGGAGCCATACTTGTGAGTTATGATGTAGGGTCCAAGCCAATTAAGAACAAACTTACCCCATTTACTTTTCTCCATGTTCATCACATGCTGATTTTCCTTTAAGATGAGATCTCTGATATTGAAATCTCACTCCTTGAAGTTTTTTTTGTAATCACATTTGATACGCTCTTGATAGATTTGGAGGTGGTTGAGGGCTATGAGATGGATTTCATAAAAAACTTTGAGTTGAGCCAAATGTTCTTGGTGAAAGTCATCATTAGCATGTCTTGTAGAGAGATGTGAAGAGAAGAAATCTGAACCTCAAGAGGCAAAACAACTTCCATCCCATAGACCAAGGAAAAGGTGTAGCACCTATAGGGGTTAAAATGATAGTGTGGTAAACCCATAAAGCAAAGGGAATGTGCATTTGTCAATCCTTGCTAGTATCGTTGACTACCTATATGAGGATTTTGGTCAATATTTTGTTAAAAGCTTTTGCTTAACATCTTTAGCATCTCAGTTGGTGATAATATTGTAGGTGATGATAGAGGGGTTGATACTAGGCATGTCATTATAAGACCAAGAAAAGGCTTTGTTATGGTCATTAAGAAATGTGGCATAATTTACTTGTTCATAAAAATCTAAAGACTGAACAATTTTAAGGACATGGGGGTTATGGTGAGAGGGTAAATTAATGTCAGTGGTTGATTCATTTAACATACCCTGCATTTTAGATGGGAGCAAGCATTGAATATAAGAATCATCTACACCCATGTATGTGAGAATAACATTATTATCTTGACATTGGATAGTGTTGATAGTGGGAGAGTTTTCATCAATCATTTCAGGATGAATGAGAGGAAGGGACCTTATTTCCTTACCTTGGTGATAGATGAGAGGCCCCAAATGTATGGTATTTATTGAGAAAAAATTTAGGAAGTATAGATACCTCTGATTCGATAGGTGATGGTGGGGGGGAGGATGGAGAAGGAGATATTGGATCTTTGATAATTAGTACATTAGAATTTTTAGTGAGTTTAGTTGGTTTGTCATAACCCACTCCATGCCTCTTTTTGGCATTTTCAATGGTTTTGCTAGTAGGATATTCAATGGGTGTATCAACACCCTGCTCATAATAAACCAAACCAAATCCTTTCCAGACACACTTATAAAGATAGGTGTGAGGAAAACTAGGCTTGCTCAGGAAATAGAAGTCACAAGTAAATGGTTGTGGCAAAGAGGATGGATTTTTGATAGTGGGAGCCGAATCAATTCCCCCATATGTGAAATTAGTTTCAAGGCTAGGGGGTCCACAAAGGATGACTATCCCAATACGGGGATCATAATTTGGATGCATATGAAGATTTACATACTCTTGTGGAGTATGAAACATGTTGAGTGTCAAAAAATGATATTTTTCAAGTGATAGATGTTTGAAATTTTCCTCCATGGGATCTTTGTTTGGAATTTGTATTGTCAGTATTTGTGTAATTAGGGTAGCAGATCTTGTGGAAGCTTTAGTAGTAACATGCAGAGAAGATGATGTATTTAATGGAATGATAAAATCATTGGGGATATATGCCATGTTGCATGTTTTGAAATGAGGTGGGTTAGTAGGAGTAACATGCACTTGCTCATTGTGTTCAAACTTGACACAACAGTGCAAATTTGAGGGTGCACATGCCATAACACATATCCAAAGTCATCCAAGTAGTATGTTATGTTGGAAATATCCTTATATAACATAGAAGAGATCAAGAATTATGTGGGGACCCACATGGATATGTAAGACAATAGTTCCCATCATAGTATCTATGGTATTGTTAAAGGAGCAAAGAACCACATCGGTTTGAGACATGCAATTGTCAGGAAGAGCTAGTTGTTTATATGCATGGGTGGAGATAATATTAACACTATCTCCCCCATCAATAATTACTCTTTTTACATGAGTTTGATCAATATATGTAGTGAAAAAAGGGAAAAATCCTGATCTTTAGGGTGTTAAAGTGGAATTTATAAATCACTAAAGGAAATTAGGGAGATGGAGTTAAGAGAGCTGACCAAAACTATAAGAGGTGGGGGATCACCAGGTTGTACCTCAACCATTTGAAAGGAACTAATCAAAGCTTGATGGTTTTGGGGTGAGTTTTGGATTAACTCATACAAGGAAACTTTCATAGGGGTTTAGTGAAGTCGTTTCACCATCGAGCTTTGAATAACTTTTGAAGATGTTGGTTTTAAGACACCCAAGATGGTAAATCTTAGGATTTAGAGGAGTGTCTTTGGATAAGGGATGAGCCCAAGGGACAATAACCTTTTCCTTACCTTTATCCTTTTGATTTTGAGACCACATGGTCACATTAACTGTGTTGATTTGAAACATAGGTGGAGGAGGTGGCAAAGGGTGTATGATAACATCTTTGGGTTCGCATTCAAGTGAAATAGTATGAGGCATTGTGGATGCCAGAGGTGGAATAGTAGGAAGGCTAATGAGAGTATCAACAAAGAGAGTATTGATATCAAAGTGTTATCTAATGATTAACGTGCGAGCTTTACAACTCTCAGTATCATGTCCAAGTGAATGATAATATAGACACACTTGTGTATCATTGAACTAAGATGGATTCAGTTAAAGAGGGTTATAAGGCTTAATGGGAGGAATAATTATTATGAAATATTACAACAACTAATGTAGGAAAAAGATCTGAAAACCTATGAGTGGGCTATCACTTGTTGTTGTAATAGGAGTGGACACCTTCTTTAGTTTAGGATTTGTAGGGGTGATTTTGTGTGGCACCTTTTTAGATGGCAGTGGATTCACATGTTTTGGTGATACTTTTTTGTTGTTAGGTATCATGGTGTCAGATGTGAAAGTCCTACTAAGTGGAAGAGGTAGTAGTGGAGGTAACTTAGCCTTTTATTTTTCTTAGATTGGTGATACTCCAACTAAAGTAGAGGGGTACGATCCTAAAATTGATAGAAAAATTGAGGGTGGAAGAGGGAAAGATTGATGAGATCTAGGAAGCTTAACATTTTTTATAGTTTAGGCCATGAAACTCCAAATTGTGGTTGGAGAGTGAGATCTAATTTCCCTTATAGATGAATTAGATTAGAGACCAGATGTACACCTAAAGACCTGATCTACTTTAATGTAGTAGATGTCTATGAGGGTGAGGGCTCTGACATAGAAGGATGAACTTCTGGTGATTTCAGTGAAGAAGCTCTGACTTTGTCAAATACCTTGGGGTAAATGGTAGTGATAGGTTTGGTGGTAAAGGTCAACAATCATTATGTAGGATAAGGAGTTTTAAGTTGATCCCAAAATGCTACGTGATATAGCTTTGTGGAGTTAATAAATTCTATACTTTCCACTAATCGTGAGAAGGGTTTAGATGAATTTGACATAGGCCTTATGGTTACTTCTTTAGAAGGATGGGGTGATTGAGAAAGATGGAAATTTTTGGTCTCTGCTACCTCGGGCCAAAGATGAGAAAGAACCACAATACGGTCTTCTTTGACAAAGATAGGAGAAGAGGCATGGTCTTCCATGGGTGGAGGAGAGGTAGGCAAAGAGGGCTCCCCAAGGGGGTAGAGCATAAGTATAATTAATTCCCAAAAATATGGGTGAGTAACATGTAAAGTATGATCCTCCATAGGTAAAAGAAGTGCTAAAATTGGTGGAGTTAGAGTAAGCACAATAGGTCTCTCATCTAATGTAGGAGTAGATAACACTAACTCTTTTAGGTGCAAAGGAGGAGTGGATGGGGTACTAATTTCTATTAGTGGAGGAAAGGTAGGCAAAGAGGGTCCCTCAAGAGGGTATAACATAGGAATGATGTTCCCCTCAACATGTAGTTGTGGAATGGATAAGGCGTGGTCCTTAAGTGCTATGAGGATAGGTAACATTGGTATAAAAGGAACTAGTAATACAGGCTCTTCTTGTGGCAAAAGGAGTGGTAAAGGAGGATCTTCCTCACATGGGAGTGGAATGGGTGAAGTAAGTTCTTCTACCCCAGAGGAAGAATGGGTAAAATAAATTCCACCAATTGTGGGGGAGGAGTAGGTAAAATGGGTGCCTCATATTGTGGGAGAGGTTGGACTGGGGTAAAGGAAAGACCATATTAATCATATGGATATTATGATCACGTGAGTTATTAGTCATGGTCTGAACAATATTTTGATTGGGTGAATGGTTAGGAAAAGACTATTTGAACACATTCATATTTTGATTAGTAGGTGCATTAGGGTTATCCAAGACAAGATCACCCCTATCAAACATGTCTTGAATAATGTTCTTGAATGTTTTATAGTTATTATAATTGTGGCATTTGACTCGATGGTAGTTATAAAACTCATCCTCCTTGTACCAAGTTGGAATAGGATAGGATGGGTCAAACTATATAGGATGCTTGACTTGAGGAAGGGTTATGGCTCCTTGTTGAAATATTTTTTCCAAAATGAAAGTATATAACTCCCCAATAGGAGTGTATTATCTTTGTTCATACCATTGTTGGAATTTCTTGGTCAAATTTTGGGAAGTCAAGGAATTAGGATAGTTTGTGGTTATGGAAGAAGCTAATTTAATGACCATCTCATTGGTGGAGACTTTATATTTTTGGTTAGAAGGAGAGGTTTTAGAATAAGAGGAGTCATTCGATTCAGAATTGGCATTCTTACTTTGCAACTTATCTCTATCTTCATCTATTACCTAAATCTCGAGTTTCCATGCCATTATAAAGGCTTCAACAAATGTGCATAAAGTTTATACTTAGAGTGTGGATGAAATGTGCTTAGCACATGCTCTTGAGAAGAGATCAATAAGCTCAAGTTGGGGTAAAGAGAAGGAGACTTGATTGATTAAGCCTCTCCAAAAAGTGACAAAATATGCGATAGACTCATCATCAAATTGTCTAATAAAATAAAGGTCTATAATAAAAGCATTTTTAGCAATGTTAATAGAGAAATGGTTTAGGAATATTTGTGAGGGTTGGGTAAATGAGAAAAGGGAGTGCTAAGTTACAGAGCTATACCAATCCAGGGTAGCACTCGAAAGAGACATAGGGAGAGTGCAAAGTAATAATACATCATCATGCCCTATTAAATAACAAGCATGTCTAAATGCTCATAAATGCTATTGTGGGCCCTCTTTACTTTGGAAATGAGTAAATTTGGGGAGTTTCGATTGGCTTGGATAAGGGTGAATAGGCACAAAAGGATGGATGGGCTCATTGCATATCTGATCATAAGATAACACATTCTTTGAACCTGATATGGATGTCTCTAGATTAGACATCTTGTCCATCAGCATCTTAATGAGGTCTAGAGGGGGATTGGTTTGGGAGATACCCCCTAAGTTATAGGGAACTTGATAGGAAGTAGAGGGAGTGTACGACATAGCTTGTTATTCTTGTGTTGATGCAACATAGGGATAATGAGTCATAGGCTAGGGGCATAAACAAAAGGGGCTTATCCCATTGGGTTAGAGACCATGCTTTGGTTGGATGTTCTTATTGTAGGTTGGGTTTTTGGCATGGTTATACTGGGTGAAGGTTGAGTCATAAATTAGGTAATTATATGTGTGAGAGTATATGGGATAGGTACCACCAAATTCTAAAATGGGGTTAGACTTGATTGAAATACTTATGGTTGTGAAAGAAGGGAAGTCATGCCAAGGTTTAGGTGGGATTGGATGGTCGGTGATGCAAAACTTTGGACTTTGTTTATGGTTGGATTACTTATCAAAGAAATTCTTTGAGTAACCATGGGGAAAATAGTGGAAACAACTGAAATTGAAGTTATCTCCATCAGAGAAGTCAGCATACCATATAGTGGGTCACCCAAAGAATTGTGGGTTCAACTCATGGAAAGGTAATGCTGAAGAGCTACCACATTATGATCAAGAAATTTAGCAAAATCTTGATCTCCTTCAGGTACAATGGGAATTATATTAGGGCTAAGAGTATGCTCTGTATCTGAAGTATGTTCCATGATAAAATCAAAAATAAGAGAGGAAGGTGGAAGTGGTTTCCAGCTTGTGTAATCGACAAGAATTTTGGCTTGGGCTCACATCAATACCATGCAAGAAGAAGTATAAATAGTCTTAATAATTTGTATTAGTGATAGAATAAGGAAAAACTAGGTTCAAGTGTAAGTAAGTAGGTTTTTTTAGCTTGTTATTTTGAGAAAACTAAAATTACATATTCACTAATGTCGATCACTTGATCGATGCCAGTAGTTAAAGTCTACCAATGTCGATGGGATTAACTGACATCGATGGGATTAACTGATGTTTGTCATTGTGATATACTGGGAGATGGAAAATATAACATTTTAGAAACCCAAAGGTATAATATAGGTAAAATAGAGGATGCAAGAGGTCTATATAAGGAGAATGAACACTCAAAAACCCTGATATAATAGGTTATACAACCTGAGTATTATAAATGGTGTTGATTTTATAAATTAATAGAAAAATGTCCTTACAAACTCCAAAATATAGAAGGAAATATAAAATCAAAAAAAGAACATACAACCACTAATTATTAAGTCTTAGAGATAAATTTTAGTCTCATTTTGGCTTATGCCTTAATCAGATAATGAGAAGAGAATTTGGCTACCAAAGGTACTATAAAATAATCTAGATCTAGTTTTAGGTTAGTTTTGGAACTCAAGAGGAAAGATATGTTATAAAAAGTATGTGGCTTGTTATAGGATCTTTCTCCTCACACTTCATGGACCTAAATCCAAGCGAAGCCACTTAGCCAAAATATACCTTCTGCCTAGAGTTTATACTATGCGAGAGAATGGAGTGGGTTGTCCCCTTGGTGGTGAAATCCAAGTAGGATAGCCGGGTAGGGTAAGGTGATCCACCAGGTGATGAAATCTTGATGGGATTTATCTTAGGTGAATTTAGACGTTTGTTTTTATGAGTGTGAACTGGTTGTGTAACATAGGTGTACTATTATTTATTCATAATGCTTGTAATTAACTAGGTGAGCTAATATGTAATAAGTAAATAATGAACTATAGTAAGTTTTAAAATCAAATCTGAAGTGTTTCGATTTGAATGAAAATAATGATGAAATAGGAGAAGAGAACGAAATACACTATCCTAATGTGCATGCAAAAAACATATAAAGAAGAGATTCTTTTAACTTGCAAGAAAAATGATAAGTTTTTGTTAGAGGCAAAAGGAAGAAAAGAGTGGTAAGGAAGAAGAAATTTTAGTTTATTACCTTTAAATAAAAAATAAAATGTTGAATATTTTATTTTGAGGGAGAAGAGAAGGAGAAAGTGAAAGGAATGAAATTTCCACTATAATTCACCTATAAGAATGCTTAAAACAAGCAATGAACCTAAGGAAAACTCCAGGGTCCCACCAAGCATGCTAGAAACGTTTCACTAAATTTTGAATGTATTTGATGTTTAAGGAGAAACAGAGATGAAGGGAAGGGATTAGAGATTAGATAGAACTAAAATTGGTTACACATCATATCCAGATGATGTTGAACACTCCTCTTTGATTGGGGAGGACTACCTGCAAATAAGAAATCACTACCACCAGAATATTTGTTAGCAAATATATGAGTGGGTTGCCAAGCTATGTGCTTGTTCTTGGAAGTGTCAAACTTCCTTAGGGATGATAGTCCACTTTTTTAAACAAAATTGGTAATGAATAACAAAATGAAAGAGAGAGTAAGAGAGATATTTATACCATTATTGCAGTTTGAGTGCAATAGAGAGTGACACAATATAGGTAATGTGAGTTGTTGATGTTTTTGGAGGTTGTTTGGGTAGGCTCAGGGAGGTTAGTAAAAATACAAAGTCACCGACATTAGTTAGGCTACCGATGTCAATAAGGGGATATGTTCAATGTCAGTTATATGATCAATGTTGATTATGTGATTGATGTTGGTAGGGGAAGTAGGATCTCAGGGGGTTGTAGGAGACTTTTCTAAGATGGGAGGTGGATGTTAGTCAGGTTTATGAGGTTTGGAAGAGTCATAAGGGACTGTGTAAGACTCAGGTGGGTCTAGATATAAGTTTGGTATGTTTGGAGTAGAGGAAAATAGGTGAAGGAGTTTTAAAACTCCTCCACAGGGAGAGTTAGGACGCTCATAAAATGATAAATAATATAATGTAAAGCAATTGTAAAATAACTGTTTAAAGGAATTACCAAAACATAGAGATATCCTTATCTGATGAAATAGATGAACTATGGGTGATGAATAAATGGCACTGGTGAGGTGTGTTGAAACAAAAGGTGAATATAAAGACAAGCGTGTGTTGTCAGTTCAAAAGAATCCAAGTTCTATGTAGTATATCAATTCCTAATTTAGATTGATTTGTGTAGTAATGGTAAGTCTAGATGTAGAAAGTTGAATGCTAAACCTTATATGTGAATAACTAAGTTTTTTTATTTCTAATAACCTAAACATTAGTTTAGAATTTTGCTTAAGTAACCAATATCAGTGATCCTGTTGATGTCAGTCGTGGGTTGACTGATGTCGGTGGCATGAGAATAGGTAAAAGGGCTATTTTTAGCTTGTTTTCTATTCTTTCTCATGTCAAGTGTGGTATCTTTTAAGAAATGGTATAAATGTGAGTTTAAGAAGGACATAACTAGTTAATAATCTATTTTTGGTGTGAAAATAAGTCATGGGTAGTTAATATTAGGGGAGTAAGTCTTGAGGTGACTTAGAGGGTAAGAATTAGTCTTAGGATGAGATGGCCAGGTAAGGTGGCATAAGTAGTTTTAAATTAAGTTAATTAAATATTTTAAATTAATTAAATGTGTGAGGGGTAAAATCATGGGTTAGGAAAGGTAATTATTAAAAGGGGCTCAAGGGGGTTCATCATATGAAGTTACGCACATATGTAATATAATTTTGGTTTCTACACTAGCCTGATAGGCAATCTACCCTACTATCTAACTAATCAAACCATTTATTTAAGTGTTTTATCATCTACAAGTCATTCCTCCCAAGCCAAATAAGAGTAGCTACTTACAAATAAATCAATGTTCACACAACATATCAAGTTTTTCTACCATACCCTTCTCAAGATTTTTTCTTTTCCTTCCAAAGAACATAAGTGAAATTTATCTGAAAGACTACGGTGCCCAAAGTTGTGAGCCATTGCACTCCAAAAATAATGTCATCCCCACCCATGATAATAACAAACATAGGATAATATAACATGTAGTCCTCCATTACAAGCTTAATATAAGGGCATTTTATAGAATAACTAACAATGCCACCATTTATAATCTTGACCTAAATTTATGGAGCTATGCAAATAAAATAGTTCAAATGAGTAACCAAATTAATATTAATGAAATTGTGTGTACTCCCTAAGTCAATAAAAATGGTTACCTTCTATTTCTTGAGAAACTACATCACCTTAAGATTTTGAGAAGAATTAATACCTAAAAGTGCATGATAGGAGATAGTAGGGTGAGAATCTTCAAATTTTTCATTTGGCTCTTTCATACCCTTACCTAAGGCATCATCATATTTTTAATCTTCATAAGTGCCTTTATTAAAACATAATATTAACACATTTATGTCCTTAAATCAATTTGTTGTCACATCCAAAACATAACTCTTTTTCACACTTATTTTTATTTTTTATAAAGGATCAATCTTTTAAGCTAAGGAAATGATGGTGTTAAGAAATTACATTCTTGTACATTAGAGAAATCCATTCATTTGGCCATATATTTTTACTTTTCCCATGCTTACCATGGGTATGGACTCAAATACTAATTTTTTTCCAAACATGCAAACCTCAAGTTGGATATTATCCTTGAAGCCACCCAAGAATAGGTCAGTCAAATTTTCCTCAGTGATGTTAGCCACACATAAAGATATATTTTGGAATTGTGGAATATAATATTTAATGAGCCCTCTTTGATGCAAAGAAATTACATTCTTGTACATTAGAGAAATCCATTCATTTGGCCATATATTTTTACTTTTCCCATGCTTACCATGGGTATGGACTCAAATACTAATTTTTTTCCAAACATGCAAACCTGAAGTTGGATATTATCCTTGAAGCCACCCAAGAATAGGTCAGTCAAATTTTCCTCAGTGATGTCAGCCACACATAAAGATATATTTTGGAATTGTGGAATATAATATATAATGAGCCCTCTTTGATGCAAATTTTATAGCTAACTAAATTATTTTTATGAGATATTGTTATGACAATGGATTTTCAACTTATCAAAAAATACTAACTAGGGAACTTGAAGGCCCTTATTTATTATTTGAGCACAAAACAATCTATACCAAATGAACTACTCTAGATACAAATATAGAGAGGCCATGACCACATTTTGTGCACATGGATTTTGATGTAGATCAAAAAAAAATTCTATTTGATTGATCCAAGTGAGTGGACCCTTACAATCAAACTTGTGAAATTCCACTTTTAGAAACATTTGCTTTGAACAAGTATTATGGGAGTAGATTTTTAGATTGAGAGAACCCAAATGAAGTAGTGAAGGATTATTTTGCGAGGAATGAAATGCAAGATTGGATAATTGACCAACCATAATTATCAATTTATTCTTCAAAAATTACATGTCTCTTATTACGCCAATGATTCCCTCTTTGACTGCATCAAAATCGTATTTCCTCATCATGATTTTCATATCTAACTAAACTTTGTGAACCACCTCAAAAACCAATGGATCATAGGTCCCAAACTCCATATTATCCTTATGAGTATTTTTTAGAGTTTCTTTCTCTTTCTTGTATTTATGACTATCAAGACCAACCATGCACAAACCCTAGAATGGAGGGTTTTGGCCTTAAAAATGTTTATAGATAGAATATACCATTATGATCATCTCATCAAGATGAATCCAATGGTTGGTAGTTTACATAAGGGTGAAAAATTTTATCCCATGAAAGTATACTAGAAGATTATACCATTGCACTCATCTTGTCAAGATGAATGAAATGAGTACTAAATTTCAAAAGTGTAAAAAATTTCATATTTATTTTTTCAAAAAGATACTTCAAACAATATTATAATAATAGAAAAAAATTCTTCCCAGATCACAAGTTATGTTTTTTCAATCCTTCAACTCCTAGGAGACCCATAATACTAGATCTAAATTTTTTTTTTGTAGAAACTTGCCCAAATTGAAGCTATGATACCACTTGTAATGAAATTACTTATATGTTTCACACAATGGAATATTGCATATATAAGACTAAAATAAGTATATCCATAACAATAATTAACAAAAGTTCAAAATTATTGATAATTATCATTGAACCACTTCGAGGGGGAAACTTCTAAAATAATGTAATAAGAGCAAAATTCACAATATGATGATTAAAGAATCACCATACCTCTTATATATACTCTACTTATCCATGGTTATTCCATAGATTGACCTTATTAAGAACGTAGAGAAAAATGATGAGATAATATGAGAGGTATGTAAGCCACAAGTCATCCACACATATCCCTAAACATTCAATAGGTTAAGGGTGTAGCACTAAGTGCATCATATTTTTCTAATATTTAGGCAAAAAAAAAATTATGTTGATACCATGATGTATTTTATACTTTTATATATATGTGTAGACACACACACACACACACACACACACACACACACACACACACACACACACACACACACACACACACACACAAGTGGGATAAAATATGACACTTAAAAGTGGTTCATATTATTTATTAGTTATTAAATTATATGATTTTAAGGATATTTATGTATTTTTCAATTATTAATCTAAATCAAGTGTTATTGGAATGTTTATTGACTTTTTATGGTCTCGTAACCTTCTCCCAACCCAATCTAGTTGTCCATTTCTCTCTCCTCCTACTTTTACCTACCTCATGGTTTTTTCTAAGAGATTTATTAACACTCTTAGGCCCTTGGTGTGTACATTATATCACATATGCACATGTCCCCTTAGTCTGACATTTTAATAGTTTTTTACTATTTCATTAAATTTTGGTGCTAATAGTGTCCTTATTTGATGTTAACTTATTGATAAATGCATAAGCATTGTAGTTTATTCATCAATCGATATTCACAACGTATCTATATATCATTCATAGAAATGTATTGAGCACTCATAACCATTTTAGAGATATCACGCAATCATTAGAGCACTTATCATTGTGACATACAAACATATGGCAGGGAGGAGGAAGGTCACAAAATACACAACTTTATAGTTTGGTACATCCCTAAATAATTTTTAATTGTGAATAATTATTAATTTTAATTATGCACTATTATAATTTGATGACTATCATTCAATTTCATAATATACCTCTAAAAATTTAAATAATCACATCTTTAATTTTAAAATTAATTAGTTAAACTTATATTAATATTTTACCCTATATTACTATTATAACACTATAGGATATCATATACTTTAAAAAAACTACATGAAGGTTACATAATAAGGTATTCGGTTGGTATTCATGGCTCATATTCCATGTTAGATGAAAATGCATAGCTCAAAACACAAGTGGGAAAAAAAAACAAAGCTAGACTAAACATGGCACTCAACAACAAACACCAATACTAAGCACAAAGAGTACCACCTAAGGGAGGGGGAAGATGATCATATTTTGAAGGTAGAGGATCATATTTTAGAAGTAGAGTCACCCAAGTGAAAGGCTCTATTTAAGGAGGATATGGGTCCACCCATCCATCAAGGGGATTTATGTTCATATCAATAACCCAACCATCAACAAACTATTTTTTAAAAATGGTGCCCATAAAAGAGACTCTACAAGAGGGAGTTGTGTCAAATTTACCATGTAGTGGTGGTGAGCCCTATCCTCCTAGATGAAATTGAGGGGATAAGTGGCCATGGAAATAAGAATAGATTATGCATATTCTATGAGGTGGTAGTGGTGGTCCTTAATGTTTGCCCATCTAGTGACACCTAACTAATAGTGAAAGGGGTGTTCCCCTAGTGATCCATCAACTCCTATAGGTGGTGGAATTCCATATCCACCTTATTAGTTTGGACTTGAATCTGCATACATGCTAAATATATAATAGAGACCTCATTCAGTGAAACATCATAAAAGAAAGCATCATTATTAAAAATAACATTATTTATGGCCTTACATAAATGGAAAAGAATGATGGCTCTCAAAAATTTCCACAAAAAAGTAATATAAGTTGGTGAGTTATGTGAGTCCCCCAAAAGAATAAGCCACCAAGAAAATGTTTCAATGTGATAAATATGGAATAGGCTATGGATTTCAATAAAACTAGGCATGTCGATAGAACTAGAATAAATGTTTGAAAGACTCAGTGCAATTGCATGTAGGACACTTATGTGGAGTGATTCTCATGTGAGATAGCTTCTCCTCGAGCATGAGTCCTTGGTATAAAAGGCACAACAAAAAGTGGGAAAGCTTAGGTTTGATCCCAGTGTGTCAAATTATTTAATGCATAACAAGCCAAATCCTGAGCCTCAGTGCCTATTTAGCTTCTCGATAGTTGGAGAGAAGGGGCTTATGAATTGATACATAAGGTCTAGAGAATAATTATTGAAATGGGTGTCATAATTCCAATTCTAGTATTTCCACCAAGCATGGGGAGGTTGTAAACTAATATTATAAAGCATAAAATTAGGAAACATCTAGTGAATATGAAACAAATAAGGTAAGTTTGCATTATTTAACTAAAATTTAGCTTTCAAGTCAGCCCAAGGAATTTAGTCCCTAGTAAAAACCAAATAATGAATAGTAAGAATACATTTTAGAAATAGCCCAAGGGATTTGATTCCTAAAAACTTCATTATCAAAACACTAGTGATTATAACAGTAGAATACCACCAAATATTATGATCATTTAAAGATAATGAAATCCATCCCTAATCCACTTCATGTGAGGCTTGATAGCATCGAAGGCCTTCCATATGCTTTTGGCAACAAATGAACCTTCAATTTTGATAGTTGATATAGTGATGATAATGGAGTGGAAACCTATATTTTTTCAATCGGGCTTGCCATTGGGGGCACCAAAAGAGATACAATGCTTTAGCATGATTTTATAGACCTCATTGCCTTTAATTATGTGAACCACCCATTTAATGTTAGGACTTGGGCTCAGAAAGCTTTGAAACCACTTGTCAGAATTAAGAGCACACTTGATTACCTTTGTATAAGCAACTAAACATGGAATTTAACCAGAAGTAAAATGTAACTAGAATTCAGAAATAGCACAGAATATGAGAGACAATACACAATTATATTAATACTCTTCCAAAAGGAAATACAATGAAGAAGTGCCACACTCTTCTTCCCACACCTCTAGGGCTCCCACACCTCTACGGCATATAATAATCTCCCTCAAGAGTTCTCTCTCTCAATTACAAACACAACAACTTAAAATCGAGTTGGTGTTTCAACCAGTCAGTAATAATACTGCTAGTACCACTGAGTATACACACATACTCCAAGTCCGAGTACACCACGTACTCCAAGTAGATCTCCTTGATCTTTCTCCCTGATGTGTTGCTAATCTCACTAATCTTGCTATCCCACAAATCTCCTTTGACCTTTCACACACACACACCTACAAATCAACTGATCTTACTTATTATGTATATCTCCTTGATCTTGTTATACCATAGATCAACCTGGCCTTGCACACCTGCCGCCTAGATCTTACACACCCAGAAGAACCCTTGTCCTTGCCTCACCAAGTCCTTATGATTCTCCCTTGGATAGAACTCTGATTCTATAGAACCGATTCTACATCTTTACAATACAGCCCATGGGTCTCTTAAATAGATCCCATACAAACATAAATTAGACTTCTAAATACAATAATTAAAACCACAGCTCTAAGACTAAAATTATTCTTTCACATGAAAACTAACTGTCCATCTAAAATTAGACCAGTTCTAAAGATGCATGCAAATGCATGCACACACAAGTTGCCAATGTCGGTCCCTGTCTGACTGATGTCAGCCGACCCATAACTAAAATTAGTTACTGTGAACACTGAAGATGACCGATGTTAGTTGATCAGACTGACGTCAGTTGCTTTGCAACTCAACAACCTCCTCCATTTGCATCAGTGAAGCTTTTAGCTCCAAAACCTAACAATCTCCCACTTGGAGATAAATAGATGCACCTATACCTATACCTGTACATCATCTAATTTGTTTCCTAGCTTGTATGCCTCTTCAAGCTCAATCTTGAAGACCAACCACCACACATCCTATGGTGCTCCTCCTATCATCTAAGTAACCCACCATATCTGAATCTACATACCCATGTAGAGAAGTGCCTGACCTTGCATAGCATGAATCCCTACTACTAGTCCCTCTCAGATACCTAAGAATCCACTGAACTATTTTCCAGTGCTCCTTTCCCAGATTGGCCACAAACCTGCTAACAACACCCACTACTGGGGCATAATTAGGTCTAGTACACATGTACTTAACCTCATCATGTGAATTGGGACACTGTTCTATGAACTATCCATCCATAGGTGTGCTAACCAGTTCTGCATCCTGCATCTTGAATCTCACCACTACCTTATTCACACAATCATCCTGAGACAACATCAACCTATGATCTTCCCTATCTCTAGGAATACTCATGCCAAAGAATTTTACTGCTCCCAAATTCTTCATGACATACCACTAAACTAACTTTACCTTTAGTTTAGCAACTCCCTGCATGTGTGACCCTACAACAAGCATACACACAACATACACTAACATGATAATGTAGCTAATATTATCCAACCCAGTAAAGGAAACACAATGGTTACATTGACATTGACTAAAGCCATGCTTTGTCATACACTTGTCAAACATGTACCACTATCCTGCAGCTTGCTCAAGACCATATGACCTGGCCTTCTATCTCACATGTTCATTCTCTCTCTTATTTAACCAAGGAATCCATTCGTCTTTTAGTGCTTTCTTTCTGGCTGGCAACTCTACCAAATCCCCCATTTGGTTCTCATCTAAGGAATCAAATTCCTCATTCATGCCATGTTCCCACTATTTTCTGGATCCTACATGCTCTTCAGTGAGAAACAAGTATAAAGAAGGGGAATAATGAATTTGAGGCTTACTTACCCTTTCAGTCCTCCATATGGGCATTTGAGACTCCTTGACAACTTGCTGTCCACCCAAAATCTATTCCTTGGTCGACCCTGATCTACACCTGACTGATGTCAAATCCACCTGATCGCTGATGTTGGTTCCCTGACTGACGTTAGTGTCCACCTGGCTACTGATGTCGGTACTCTGCCTAATGTCAGTCTCCACCAGCCTGACACCACTGACTCTCATCTGCACATGACTAATGTTGGTACCTACTTGTTTGACATCGATTCCACATGACCGATGCCAGTAACTGTGTTTTCCTTAGAGTGATGAATTTTTACCCACAAGCTCTCTTTGGATCAAAACCCTATCCAAACTTCCCTACTCAGAGTTATTCAACCCTCTCAACTGATCTCTATCCATCATCTCTTGCATGAAAACCAAGGCTTTCCAGTTCTTAAGTTTGTCAAACACATCTGACTTCCTCTTAAGAACATGCATTCCCTTCTCACTCATGTGACCAAGCCTACAAAGCCACATCTTTACAATAGAAGGAGAATCAATAATACAAGTAGGTAGATAAAGAGTACCTACTTTCTTACCACATGCTAATTCAAGTGCATCCACTGTGAGAGTTAATGTGCATCCCTCATCACCCAACTTTCTTGAAGCAATTAGACTCCTCTTCAAGACTGGGACTTGCATGACATCCTTCAACACCCATGTGTTGGTCCTCTGCAATTTCAGCCACACTTCCCCTTTGCCAATACTTTGACAAGGCTCACCAACCCCTAAATAAATCTTTCCAAAGTCTCCAAGGACATTAACATGGAAAAATACTCTATTTCAGGCTGCATGGAAAGAGGCAACATAATCTATAATCCAAGATTCTACTTTATCCAAGGAACATTCAAGAGCATCCTGTGCAACAATACCTACAACATCTACTTCTTCATTTCCTTCATGTTGATCTTCTACCAACCAACAATATTTCTTTACCTACTCTTTCTTTCCATAATTTCGTAATTGATCATTCTTGCTTTTAAATTCCTCCATTCTTAGCTTACTTTCTTCTACATTTCTTTACTCCCACTCAATCAAAAATCCCTAAGAGTGACCTATAATCAACAAACACTTTAATAGATCTAAAACCACCTGTTAGTGAAACTCGCTTTAAGAACTTGCAACCTAGCTGTGATGAACCAGCACCCTGGCTTTGATACCAACTGTTAGGACCTAGGCTCACAAAGCTCTGACACCACTTGTCAGAATTAAGAGCACACTTGATTACCTTTGTATAAGCAACTAAACACGAAATTTAACCAAAAGTAAAATGTAACTAGAATTCATAAATAGCACAGAATATGAGAGACAATAGACAATTGTATTAATACTCTTCCAGAAGGAAATACAATGAAGAAGTGCCACACTCTTCTTCCCACACCTCTAGGGCTCCCACACCTCTAGGGCGTACAATAATCTCCCTCAAGAGTTCTCTCTCTCAATTACAAACACAACTCAAAACTGAGTTGGTGTTTCAACCAGTCAATAACAATACTGCCAGTACCACCGAGTATACACACATACTCCAAGTCCAAGTACACCACATACTCCAAGTAGATCTCCCTGATCTTACTCCTTGATGTGTTTCTAATCTCCTTGATCTTGCTATCTCATATATCTCCTTTGACCTTGCTGTGATGTCCCTTACTTAGGGGCTCTTTTATCTACACAATAAGCTCTGATACCACTGTGATGTCCCTTACTTAGGGGCTCTTTTATCTGCACAATAAGCTCTGATACCACTGTAATATCCCCTCCAAAATAGGAAATATAGCAACACAAAAAACTTTGAACACGATATAACTTCTGTTGAATAAATTCAGAATGATCACAATAATATAGTCTCTTAATAGCAAATTATAGATCGTATCACTTGTCCTTCTAAACTATTACAATTGCAATCCTTTCTTATGCATATAAATATGAAATACAATCTTAAAAACCCTGACTTAGCAAAACTGGAAGCGAAAATTGGAAACTGGAAGAAAAAATTGGATTCTGGAAGGTCTCGACCTGTTGTGTCGAACACACAGTCGCTGGCGTCGATCGATAAACTACCGATGTCGGTCACTGCAGGTCAGCTTTCTACCGATGTCGGTCTTCAGTCGATCGATGTCGGTCACTGGAAACCCTCTGTCTGCCGAGGTCGATTCCTGAGTTGATCTGTACGAACCTGTACGGACTTTGTATGGCCACTAATTAATCACGCTTCCCTATTTTCAACCCCTGATCTGAAAATATACGTTTCTAGCACAGAAGATCTCTAGCTGTATAATTTATTGAATCAAAAATAAATAAAGAAAATACCTGGAAAGCTCTGTGATAAACTTCTGTATGAAGTTATCTCTCAAATACCTATAATACTATGATAACTTCTGAGTGAAGTTATCTCTCAACCCTGGAATTCTGTGATAACTTCTGGATGAAGCTATCTCTCAATTTGGCAATAAATCAGCTGATATCTTATAGCCTCTAAATCACACACAATGAAGAGGGAACGTTCTCCACTGCAATGGAATCATGGAACCCTTGGCTCAGTCTTCACAGAAGAAGTTCTTCAATTTTCAATAATCAATAATCTATGCATATCGAACAATGGCCTCCATGAGAAACCCTTATACCCTCAAAAAGATATGCTTGCCCTAATTAGGGTTTCTTAAATTAGAATTAGGGTTTCTAATTAAAAATAGGCTAAATAATTAATATTTGATTAAATCAATCAAATATTAATATCTCCCTCAATACATGTCAGATCCTCGAACCGATCGAAGCTAGTGAATCAGGGAGTGATTCCGCACATGATCATACCAAAATAAAGACACTCTGCTGCATATCAAATATCCCTAAAAAGTAGGAGCTTAGGCCCAATGTCTGAAATAACTTGAATGAAAACCAAATGTAGAAATTCTATGAATCAAAGTCAAGCCAAGCTCCATTATGACCCTCTATCCATCCTATTAGCCTACGAAGGTCGCATAATAGGCTAATCATCAAATCTGTCAATGTCCACAAAAAAGGGGACATGACACTTGCACACACACACACACACCTGCAAATCAACTGATCTTACTTACCATGTAGATCTCCCTAATCTTGATATACCGTAGATCAACCTGGCCTTGCACACCTACCGACCTAGATCTTACACACCTGGAAGAACCCTTGTCCTTACCTCACCAAGTCCTTATGATTCTCCCTTGGATAGAACTCTGATTCTACAAAACCAATTCTACAACTTTACAATATAGCCCATGGGTCTCTTAAATAGATCCCATACAAACAATAATTAGACTTCTAATTACAATAATTAGAACCGTAGCTCCAAGACTAAAATTAGTCTTTCGCATGCAAACTAACTGTTCGTCTAAAATTAGACCAATTCTAGATACGCATGCAAATGCATGCACACACAGGCTACCGACATCGATACCTATCTGACCGATGTTGGCCGACCCATAACTGACGTCAGTTACTGTGAACACTGAAGATGACTAACGTCGGTTGATTAGACTGACGTCGGTTGCTTTGTAACTCAGCAACCTCCTCCATTTGCATCAGTGAAGCTTTTAGCTCCACAACCTAACATTTAACACATAAAGCTACACTTTGTATGTAAAGGTCAATAATTCTTATGCTTCTTTTGTCCTGAGAGAGACAAAAAACATCCCAAGTGACACAATGGAATCTCTAGGCATGTTTGGAATTAGACTAGATAAAATACCTAAGAATTTTGGCTAAATTATCATAAGTCACATTAGAAGGAGCCCAATATGAGGAAGAATAAACATGGGTGGCTTATAGAATCCTATTGAAAATTTAGAAATTCCCTATTAAGGATAACAGTTTGTTAATCTATTACTTAACCTTTTTTTCCACTCTTTTGATGACATACTACCACAACTGAATCAAAGAAATATCAAAATTAAAAGAGATGCCAATAAATTTGAACTATTATCCACATGTAATCCATTTCCAATTATAATGGAGAACCCATTCAAGCATATGTATCAATCCTTTATCTAAATCATTGTGTCTTATTCCACTACAAATTAGATCCCAAGGCCAAAAAAAAGGTATCAAGGCATTTCATAACTTCTCGATAGTTTTGTTATTATTATTTGAAAGTGAGTAAAGTATTATCCATAAAATTCCCATTGATGAGTTAGAAATAGCAGTCAGGGAAAGATATATCCTGAACTAGACCCCCTTTAGCTCTAGAGGAAAGGATATAACCTAAAGCTTCCACACAAAAAAACATATAGCACTAGAGCTAGAGGACATTGCTATCTAATGGAGCATTATAGGCCAATGATATCAAAATTGAATCCTTTAATTGTGAGTTAGGTTAAATCATCTAAGATCAAAGTTTAGATTATTAAAATTAAGAACTACCCAAAGTTTAGAGCCTTTAGCATGACCAAAATAAAAATCCACTCGATCCTATCATATGATTTTTTAAATTAGATCTTGAGAAAAATGGCTCTCTGATAAGAAAATATCTCCCATTCTATGCCTTCCCAGATGAAAATAAGGTTGTGAAGAATATATCTCACTCTAATGAAACTAGTTTGCTCATATTGAATAATGATAGGGAGATTATGATTCAGGAGCATCTAGGGTATAAGAGGAAATATTGCATCACCGTAGATAATATTTTTGTTGATTTTAAGTTTATTTCATAGGTTTTTGGTCAATTGGAGCACATGTCAAATTTTGCATTGGTTTAGAACTTTCAAAATCTTTTGAAGGCTAAAAATAGTAACCTATTATTTTTATTAATCTAGTATTTATGTCTTTATAAACATGCACATTTATGCATCTTATGTCATA